>JAVJIF010017727.1:12500-64407 GCA_038442645.1 Agave tequilana | reverse complement strand
TATATATATATAGGTATACATATATATACCTATATATATTGGTTGAGGACTGAGGAATTTCTGGCTTAATTGCTGATTTCTATTTTCGCTCTGATACCAAAATAAAACCAGGAGTAAGTTTTAAGATGATTATATGAAAAAGGAAATAGAAACGATCACTTCGAACAAGATTAGAAGCCGAATACCCGGTGAAGGGTTCTGAACTTTTTCCTCGTGATTCCTCTTAATAAGAGTTAGAGGTGCACAATGCAATCTTGTTGTGAAAGTATTAATCGACAACCACACAGTATTAATAAAAGATAAAATATTATTTTAAAGAGATAAATTACAAATGGAATATGAACTTACAAGGCTTGTCTTGATACTATGACTTTTGAAACTGGATACCGGATAAGGTAGGAATACAGTTTGAAAGGTTTAGGTGAAGATGGTAGTTGAAGAAGGTTGGTTGAGGACTGAGGAATTTCTAGCTTAATTGCTGATTGTTATTTTCGCTCTGATACCAAAATAAACCCAGGAGTAAGTTTAAGATGATTATATGAAAAAGGAAACAAAAACGATCACTTCGAACAAGATTAGAAGCCGAATAACCGGTGAAGGGTTCTGAACTTCTTCCTCGTGATTCCTCTTGATAAGAGTTAGAGGTGCACAATGCAATCTTGTTGTGGAAGTATTAATTGACAACCACACAGTATTAACAAAAGATGAAATATTATTTTGAAGAGATAAATTATAAATGGAATATGAACTTACAAGGCTTGTCTTGATACTATGACTTTTGAAACTGGATACAGGATAAGGTAGGAATACAGTTTGAAAGGTTTAGGTGAAGATGGTAGTTGAAGAAGGTTGGTTGAGGACTGAGGAATTTCTGGCTTATTGCTGATTGTTATTTTCACTCTGCCTTTGACGAATGAAGGGACTCTGATTTATAGAGAGTGTGGATGCTTGATTAGTATCCAATATTGCATATTTTACATCATAACTCCCATGCATATTACAAATAAATATGTGATTTTTACTCCTCTTCTCTACATATTTGCAGGTACCCATTCTAATGGAGAGATATCCAAATAATCACTTAATTAGCACTAATTAAGTGATTAATCCAAGATTAAGGATAAAGCCAAATTCAAATCCAGATCTAGAGAGATCCGCGCAACAAACGAAGATTCCAGATAGACCACGTGGCTAACAACCTCGTAACAAACTTGTAACAGAAATTTGGGATCAAACGGCCACAAAAGTGCCGCGTGTCCTTGCGGATCCACCGCAAAATCTGGGCCGTTCAGTCCCAGATTTCTGCCACGTGTCCACCTTCTGGAGAGTTCTCTCAGGGTCTATAAATATTGGATCTTCACCTGCGAGAAAAAAACTGATCAGAGAAGAGAGAGAGATTAGTGAATAGATTGTAATTTTGTTAGGTTTTGTTTAGGATTTTTAGTTCTCTCTAGGATCTTCTCCTCCCTAGATTTCATTGCAAGAGAGATTTGTATGAGAGAGAGAGCTTGTATCAACAAGGAGTGACAACTTGGAGCTATACAAGGATTGATCCATTCTCTACATATCTACTTGAGCTTGATTCTAGTTTGTCTTCTTCACTTGCTTTTATTTTGCTTTGTTACTTGCTTTGTTAATTTCTAGCAATTCAATCATGCTTTGCTTTGCTTTTGTAATGTCTAGTAGCTAATTTCTTGTTCCATGTACTAGCTAACCACTACTCTTGCTAACTCCTAACTCATGGGTGATTGCTTTACTTCATCTTGCAATTTGTATGATCTTCTCTTCTCCGATGGGTTTTGTTTCATTTCTTGGCAAGAATCTTGTTGTAATTCTCCATATGATTCATGTGTGCCTCATGTAGAGCCTAGTCTTTGAACTAGTGCCTTGATGGAACATGGAGATGGAGCACCAATATGCTAATTGATGTACAACTTCACTACTTCCATTAGTGAAAGTTGTATGTTCTTCATTTGCATCCCTTGAGTGTATCTCTTGTGATTCCATTAGTGAAAGTCTATCTTGTAGGCCGATGACCATCTATGGAGGCTACAAGACAAGACCAAAAATGAATCCCCATCATCTTAGTGGGAAAGTAATTAGATCACAAGCAAGACAAATACATGCCGATGAATCAACATGAGGCACGCATCACTATCACGGAGTTTAGTTAGTTTAGCAAGGTAGTTAAGGTTAGCTAGTCATGGATTTCTTGCATTCAAAGTTTTCTTGATTTTACTTTCTTTTTAGTTGTTAGTTCAAATCCATCTCAATCTTGATTTCTCCCGATTTCCACCATGACATAGCCACTAATTCTTTTATTTGTTTTTCTTTTGATTCTTTATTCTTGTAAACAAAGAAGAGTTCTCGTTTTATCTTTTCACGTGTATCGTAACGTTTCTACACTAGCTCTCCCTGAGATCCGACTCGGTATAGCCCTATGCTATAACGGAGACAAGAAAGGGTACATCAATCACATTCTATACATATAATAAGTACACCTTTCTCGTTTAATCAATTTTTGGCGCCGTTGCCGGGAGAGCGACGGTATTTTTAAAAGTGAGAAACTAAACGATTCTTCTTCTCTGTTGCAGGTGACAGGAGAAAAAACAGAAAATATCTACAGCAGAAACATATAAGTGGACCTGGGACTCTGCTCAAGAAAGCAGAGCCCAGGATCCCTCTGGAATGCCGCGGATCCACAAGCTTTGCCGTGGAAACGCGGCACAACAGAGTGCACTTCTAACCAAATTTTTGCAGGGGCTTCTGCTCTGCAAGATACTGCTGCCTATATACTTCATTTCCTGTATACTTCACTGTATTCCTGTTAATTAATTCAACAGTAAGAAATTGGTTGATAATTGCTAAAAAATTGTTAGACATCTTGCATTATAGGCACGTGTCTTTCATTACTTTAAATTTACTGTTGAAGAGTGCGTGGGACAAGGTACGTGATTCATTGCATATAGACTAAGACTCACTCTTTGTTTGATTTTTCTTACTTGGAGTGAACCTTGTTTGTTTCTATATCGTACACTTGCACAATTAATTCTAAGGGCAATTCCTGTAAATAACATAAGGTGGGGGAGGTCATTACCCTTTCCTTAGCCCGGAAATCATTTTCCCCACGTACTCACAATCCTAAGCTTGTAAATAAAATTTGATAGACGTTGGCCCTAGGGACATCCGGACTCACTTAGGAGATTATCCTAAGGGGAAAAGTGTTGGAAATTGACTTCTGTAAAATCGGTGTCTAGGAAAGGGGTTAAGGGCCGAAAGCCCGAAGGTTGTTGGTTACTTAATTAAGGAACGTCTTCGGACGGAAAACCTCCCAACGACTTTACCCTTCCCTGGCTGATTTGCTTATAGTCAGAGTCCACACCAAACCTCCTGTGGACAGTCTATTTAGGAGTCACCTAGGACCGGAAACCCTAGACAAGCTTGGATTGATTTTTTCTTTTGTTGTTTGTTATTTTTCTTTTTCGCTGGTGTGATCGGTGCACGTTGTTTGTGATTGTATAGACGACAGTGGTTTTGTGATCCTAATTCTACACTTGCACATACACAACCACTTCACATCATGACCAACAACGTCTCACTTCAAGATCGATTCTATCCGATTCGCACCTCCATTCCTTCATGCATTCTTCTCCCCGAGCCTAATGGAAATCATTTTGAGCTGAAACCACAATTCATTAGTACACTTCCCCGATTCCATGGTCTTGAGTCTGAGGACGCGTACCTCTTTATTCGTGAGTTTGAAGAGGTATGCCAAATGATGAGAATATCCCAACTTTCTGAGGATGCTGTTAGGTTACGGTTCATACCGTTTGCACTTAAGGATTTAGCTAAGAAATGGCTTTATAGTCTTCCTGTCAGTTCCATATCTTCATGGGATGATTTTGTTAAGGTCTTTCTTAGGAAATTCTATTCTATCCACAAAACAGCCCTCATAAGAAAAAACATAATGCAATTCAAGCAAGAACAAAATGAACCTTTCTGAAAATATCTTGAGCGTTTCAAGACCTCTTAGCCCTATGTCCCCATCACGGCATAGAGAAATGGCGGCTATGCCAGATTATCTATGATGGATTAGATTACCAAACGAAAACACTTTTAGAATCCATGTGCCAAGGGGAATTTCTGAAGAAAGATGAACATCAGGGGTGGGATCTCTTTGAAACCCTAGCTGAGAAAACCATTCAGTGGGAGTCATGCCCTGATAAACCGACTCCCACCACTTCCAGAACTGGTACACAATCCAAAGAATCCTCTCTAGCTTCAGAAACCAAGATCACACAATTAATGAAGAGGATAGAGTTGCTTGAGTCAATAGGGAATTCTGTGGTCAACCAGGTCAACCCATTGCCTTTGATTAGACTAGGTTGCACCAAATGTCAAGACCTTAGCCATGTTGTTGAGGAGTGTCCATTGTATCAGCCCCCATTTCAGGAGAACATGAATGCAGCATTTACCAGACCCCCATACTCCAATACTTACAATTCAGGATGGCAGAACCATCCAAATTTTCCATGGAGTCAGTCTGGTACTGAGCATCATATGCCACCACTTCCACATCTGTACAATGCTCAGTTTCATCCATCCAGTTTCGATCAGAATTCACTGTATGTTCATCCATCTCAAAGTCCACCACAGTCATATCAGTCTTATCAGAATCCACCACCATATTACCAATCACAATTCCAATCTCCATATCCTCAACATCCACCCCAAAATAATTCTGAAATATCTGAGTTGAAACAAATGATAGAAACCTTAACAAAGAACCAGCAACAGGAGTTGAATGAAATGAAGGTCCAGATCAAGCAATTGGCTGAGAATCAAAAGGACTGTTCTTAAGCCGGCCATTGCTAAATCCCAAAGTTGAAAATTCAGGACCCAGTCACTGTAATGCCATTCATACCCTGAGATCTGGTAAACAAGTTGACAATAAGGTTTCTAGTCCACAATCTCATCCAGTACCAAAGCCAACACCTCATGTCCCAATACAACCAACTTTTGACAAACCATCATCTAGTTCAGAGCCATCCACATCTCAAGCCAAGGGGAAAGAAAAGGTAGATGAGCAACCTTATAAGCCTAGAGTACCATATCCAAATAGGCTGAGAAATAACAAGTCAAATGCTCACATTGAGAAGATAAAAGAAACATTCAATAAGGTCCAAATCAATGTCCCTCTTCTTGATGCCATTCAACAAGTGCCATCATATGCCAAATTTTTGAAGGAAATGTGCACCAAGAAGAGAAAGACCCAAGTCCCTAAAAAAGTCTTCCTTGCATCATCCATCAATGAGCTGCTCACTGGTCCAATTCCTGTTAAGTATAAAGACCCAGGGAGCCCCACCATTTCATGCATCATAGGACAGACTACCATCAATAGGGCACTTCTTGATTTGGGGGCCAGTATCAATCTCCTGCCTTTCTCTGTGTACCAACAATTGGGGTTAGGTGATCTTCTCCCGACCCAAATGACCATTCAATTGGCTGACCGCTCTGTTACTAAACCCAAGGGGGTAATTCAAGATGTCCTTGTCAAAGTTGGAGAATTCTTTTATCCAGTTGACTTTGTTGTCCTTGAAACAAAACCAGTGTCAAATTCCAATCAAAGGGCACAAATTCCTGTCATTCTGGGTCGACCATTCCTGGCTACTGCAAATGCAATCATTAATTGCCGGAATGGATCAATGAGGTTGACTTTTGGTAACATGACACATGAACACAATGTCTTCCACACACAGCCTCACAAAACAAAAGATCAAACATTTGAGGTTAATTTCATTAGTAACAATTGTGAGGAGGAAGGTGAAGATCCAAAAGATGAGTCACAATCTTGTGATTCTCTTATCCGAGTACCCTTTCAAACGGGGAAAGTTGATTTGGATACTTTCACTTTCAATGAGCCAACTGAGACTGTATTTGAACCTCCAATTGATATATCATTTGAAGACTTGTTTGCTGATGAGATTATGTGCTTAGATGAGTCAACTCGGGGTAAGTTAGCTAATTGTCCACTGCCGGATGTTGACTTGAGCTTTGAAGAATTATATAGAGAGGAGTTAAAATTTCTAAACACTGGAAGTGATGAGATTCTGAGTGAGAGTGGTGATAAGGACTTTGTTTGTGAACGATGTGGTGGAAAGAGTATGAATGAAAATAACACAAATTGAAACTGGAATCACCTAGGGTAAGAACAATTCAGACCGTTTCCCAATGGAATTCAAGAAAGAGAACACATTGGAACGATGGGAAACGGGCCAGAGGGAAGCGACCAAAAACCCAGGTGAGAGTTACATTTGTATATTCCTTGTAAATAATTTTTCCTACCTCTTACCTGTTTCATGCATACATTTACCATAATGCATTGAGGACAATGCATGAAATAAGTGTGGGGGAGGGTTTACTAACTTAGAGTTTTTAGAATTTCTTTCTTTTACACTTCTTTTAGAATTTTTAGATTTTCTTTATTTTACACCTCTTTTAATAAATAAAAATAAAAAAATAATAAAATAAAAACTTTTTGAAATAAGAAACAAAGTTTTGTTCTATTTTTAAGAAAATTAAGATGTATCTTAGAGATTAAGAAAGCCTTAATTATGACATCTTAAATCTAGTTGAAGTAATAGATCTTGTTTGAGATTATAGGATAAGTAAGTAAAATTGGTGAGATATTATTATCTGGAATTTTTTGCCTTAGATAATATGCACTTTACACTTACACATTTCTTGGGATGGAGACAAAGACCAAAAATGCCATATAAATAAAAAAAAAAGAAAAAATATATATATATATATAAATAAAAGATCACTTATTAAGCTGGATAATTGTGCCTCAAGAAGCATGGTTACTCACGCCTAACGGTGATCTCACTTATTAAGCTGGATAATTGTGCCTCAAGAAGCATGATCATTCATGCCTAACGGTGATTAAAAAAATAATCCCCTTTAGTTTTGTGGCCTTTTCTACTCGAGACCTTAAACCCGAGGGATGTTTTCTCATCTGGTGCCCTAAGACCGTCTGGTTTGGGAGTCATCGGTTAAAGGCTCGCTACAAGGGTAGATTAGAAAGCCTAAGAAAACTAAGGGAAAAAAGCAGAAAAAGAAAAAAAATATATATATATATATATAAATAAATAAATGGCTTTATGGTTGGAGTTGAAATCCCAAGAAACCTTCACTGAGCACGGTGTGCATACTATCTAGGTTTTATGAAAGATAAAATATTCAATCCAATTTTGAATTCTTACCTTAATTAAAAACAAGATCTTGCATGGATACTAAGTTTAAGAAAGAATAATTATAGGTGGACTTATGACCTAGGATCACTTATATTTTTGCAAAAATAGTTCGTAAACATGTCTCTTATTCAAAATGCGTTTTCAAAATACTAACATTTGTCTTCTTTCTTTATAGATTTTGTGGGTGTAATCCGCTGAAAACCCTCAGGAGACAACACTCCTCCTCTAGGGTAACCTAGAGGTTTAACGGCTTGTTGCACATGCTCAGTGCAATCGCGTCACCTGCGAAAGTGGTGTAATAAATTGTTAGTTAGGATTTTATTTTCTTTCTTTGTTTTTGCTCGGGACGAGCAAACGAATAAGTGTGGGGGTGTGATTAGTATCCAATATTGCATATTTTACATCATAACTCCCATGCATATTACAAATAAATATGTGATTTTTACTCCTCTTCTCTACATATTTGCAGGTACCATTCTAATGGAGAGATATCCAAATAATCACTTAATTAGCACTAATTAAGTGATTAATCCAAGATTAAGGATAAAGCCAAATTCAAATTCAGATCTAGAGAGATCCGCGCAACAAACGAAGATTCTAGATAGACCACGTGGCTAACAACCTCGTAACAAACTTGTAACAGAAATTTGGGATCAAACGGCCACAAAAGTGCCGCGTGTCCTTGCGGATCCACCGCAAAATCTGGGCCGTTCAGTCCCAGATTTCTGCCACGTGTCCACCTTCTGGAGAGTTCTCTCAGGGTCTATAAATATTGGATCTTCACCTGCGAGAAAAAAACTGATCAGAGAAGAGAGAGAGATTAGTGAATAGATTGTAATTTTGTTAGGTTTTGTTTAGGATTTTTAGTTCTCTCTAGGATCTTCTCCTCCCTAGATTTCATTGCAAGAGAGATTTGTATGAGAGAGAGAGCTTGTATCAACAAGGAGTGACAACTTGGAGCTATACAAGGATTGATCCATTCTCTACATATCTACTTGAGCTTGATTCTAGTTTGTCTTCTTCACTTGCTTTTATTTTGCTTTGTTACTTGCTTTGTTAATTTCTAGCAATTCAATCATGCTTTGCTTTGCTTTTGTAATGTCTAGTAGCTAATTTCTTGTTCCATGTACTAGCTAACCACTACTCTTGCTAACTCCTAACTCATGGGTGATTGCTTTACTTCATCTTGCAATTTGTATGATCTTCTCTTCTCCGATGGGTTTTGTTTCATTTCTTGGCAAGAATCTTGTTGTAATTCTCCATATGATTCATGTGTGCCTCATGTAGAGCCTAGTCTTTGAACTAGTGCCTTGATGGAACATGGAGATGGAGCACCAATATGCTAATTGATGTACAACTTCACTACTTCCATTAGTGAAAGTTGTATGTTCTTCATTTGCATCCCTTGAGTGTATCTCTTGTGATTCCATTAGTGAAAGTCTATCTTGTAGGCCGATGACCATCTATGGAGGCTACAAGACAAGACCAAAAATGAATCCCCATCATCTTAGTGGGAAAGTAATTAGATCACAAGCAAGACAAATACATGCCGATGAATCAACATGAGGCACGCATCACTATCACGGAGTTTAGTTAGTTTAGCAAGGTAGTTAAGGTTAGCTAGTCATGGATTTCTTGCATTCAAAGTTTTCTTGATTTTACTTTCTTTTTAGTTGTTAGTTCAAATCCATCTCAATCTTGATTTCTCCCGATTTCCACCATGAACATAGCCACTAATTCTTTTATTTGTTTTTCTTTTGATTCTTTATTCTTGTAAACAAGAAGAGTTCTCGTTTTATCTTCTCACGTGTATCGTAACGTTTCTACACTAGCTCTCCCTGAGATCCGACTCGGTATAGCCCTATGCTATAACGGAGACAAGAAAGGGTACATCAATCACATTCTATACATATAATAAGTACACCTTTCTCGTTTAATCAATGCTTCTGGAGGTGATGAACTGTCCTGCATGATTGAGGGATGAGCTGTCCTTCTTGAAGGCATCTGCTTTTGGGCGAGTACGTCACGTTCTTTGAGGTAAGGAATCTACTTTCCGTCAAGTCTCCTCTGTCGTTTTTGAATTATTGCCGGTGAGTGGATTTACTTTTGAGCTGGAAAGATAAGTGCTTTGTCATTTTCTTCTTTTGCTTTTGATCTGGCGATGTTGTGGAATCGGGTGATGCTTTTGAGCTGGAGATGCTGTCTGCTTTTGTCATCTTGTGAAGAGTGACAGTATTTTGTCTTCTTGTGATGAGTGCTTTATCTTCTGTCTTCTAATGGTGGAATCTGAAGAAAAGTGTCTCTTTCTTCTCTCTCTCTCTCTCTCTCTCTCTCTCTCTCTCTCTCTCTCTTTTACATATCAAAGGGATCTTGGCCACCGATGGGATCGGTGGAGGTGGAGGATGTCGTGGAGTTTGCTCGGGAACGGTTGAGTTACTTCTGCATCTTCTTAAATTTTTGGAATTGTAAGAACTATTGGAATTCGTCTTCTGATTCAGAGTCGTCTGGGAGTTGAACTGGGGTTTTGGAGTTGGATTTTGGAGTAGTGGAAGGATCCGTTTGCTTGGCAATTTGTTGAATATGATGTTGGAGTTTTTTGCCGGTGGCGAGGAATTCAGTAACTGTTGTGTCCGAACAGAGAGCTTGATTAAGTTTGTCCCACCATTTAATTTTGAATTCTCGGAAGAGACTCATAGGAAATTTGTCGGCAATACTATAATGTTGAGCAACTCTGTAACTCTAACAGAAAATCCATGGAACCTTGAATTCTCTGTAGAACTATACTGTCTTGACATAGTGTAGTCCTTTGGCTTTGAGTAGGTAGGGATTGAAGCCTTTGAGTATTGCTGGTGGTAGAATATCTGTTGTGGGTCCGTATGAATGCCACCACTCATAGATTCAAATTGGTAAATCTTCTTGACAGTTTGAATGAAAGGTAAAAAAATCATGAATGATCAACTGGTCTGTAGAGGAATTGCGCGATACCAGGCCATCCGATAATCATGATATGAGTAACCTTTTGGAATGTAATTGACTATAAAATCCTTCATTGTAGCATAGGATGCCCATTCTGTCGGTTTGTTTACTCTTTTGATGATGCATTTTGAATAAGAGATTCTGTCGGGATTGTTTTTGTCCATAGAATGATATAGCTCAATAGAGCCAGAGTCAACGAGAACAAGTTCATAATATCATTGAGTTTTGAGTGGGTCGTCTGGAATCCATTGACAACCAGAAGGTAGGATTTTATTAACAAATGAGGAGAGGGTTTTGTAATCAGGAATTTCAGTAAAGGTGGTAAGGAGTAGATGTTCTGGATTCCTTTTGGTGAAATAAGGAGATGAATCAGATGTTGACTGAGGGCGTGATGCGTTTTGAATTTTGGCAGAAGGCGTTTGAAGAGTCATGGCATAAGGAAGAGGAGGAAAATTACTTAAGACTTGGAATTTATTGGGACTTTGAATAGGCGAGGATGAAAGTGATGAGATTTTTATTTCATAGTCTTTGGAATTGACGGTCTTTTGAATCAGAGATTTGCCTTTGTCGGTACTCATTTTGAATTTGTGGTTAAGAATTCACGAGTCAGGAAATCGGGTAAGGAATTATTTAAACCTTTAAGATACTCTATATCAAAATCAAAAATAGAAAGAATGGCTTGCCATCTAGCAAAAATTTGCTTAGATGCAATATTTTGAACATCTTTTTTAAGAATAAATTTAGCGGATTGACAATCAATTCGGAGAAGAAATTTTTTATTCAGAAGATCATCTTGAAATTTAGAAATACATTGAATAATGGAAAGAATTTCCTTTTTATGGTGGAGTAAGATTTTTGAGGACCGAGCCATACACCAGAATGAAATCTAACCTGTTGCTCATGAGATGTTTGTTGAAATCTTTGTTTCAGTATGCCACCATATCCTATATCCGATGCATCTGTTTCAACTATCATGAATGCATGAGGATGAGGAATGCATAGACATGATAATGAATGGACTTTCTCTTTAATTTGTTTGACTATTTGAGTATGCTTATCAGACCATGCTGGTGGATTTTTTTGGAGTCTTTGAAATAGTGGTGCATAAATTATTCGTATTTTTGGGATGAAATCAGATATGTAATTTAAACATCCTAAAAATCTTTGTAACTGGGTTTTATCTTTAATTTCATCGGGAAATTTGTTTGCAAATTCTATTGATCTATTGATTGGTGTTATGGTTCCCCTATGAATATTGTGAATTTAGAATTGTGAATTGTAATATTTATGAATACAAACCATTTCTGATATGTGAATCCCTTAATAGTTGAAATGAAGTTAGAGTCGGAGGGTTCAGTGGTTGAAATGGTGATTTCGTTTAATGAGAAAGGTAACTCTTCTTCCGATATGGTTGCAATTTCTTTTCCTTTATCAAGTTGAGTCTGAATAAGGCACATTCGGGTTTCGTATGCTAAATTTTTTGTTTCTATTTGGCTTAAATTTTCTTTAATATTCTTAATTTCTTCTTTTAATAATTTTATTTCTGTTCGAAGTTCATGAATGCTATTTGGTTGGGCTTCAAGGTTGTATTTACGGGATAGGTCTCAAAAAGTTTTGAGATACTAAAAGGTTGAATTAGTTTATCCGTATTGTCTTCTTCATTGATTATTAGGGTTTTCAATTTTTCTAAATGTTTCTTTTGTTTTTCCGGGTCTGCTATCTATTGTATCATATCGAATATCAATTCTTTTGAATCTTTTTTAAATTTTTTGCCTTAGGTAATTTTAGAGTGTTTCTTGTATTAATCATATTAATTTGTTTACATGTACATGTATGGTCACTAGAACTTGAAGAATAGTAAAATCCATCATCTTCAGATATTTTATTAATTTCAGAATAGAGTTATAATTTTTCTTTAAAATTTTCTTTTATGTTTGAATCTATATCTGATAGATTGTCTATGATTTCATTAATTCTATTTTTGCCTTTTAATTTACATTTACTTGCGATGTGACCAGGTTTGCAACATTTATAACAAGTAATTCTTTTAGATTGATAATAATCTTCGTTTGAATGTTTTCGAGAATATTTGTATTTCTTTGGCTTATGCTTTTTATAAGGAATCATTTTTTGTTTGTGTTTCTTTTCTATTGAGGGAGCTTTTAATCCTGTGATGCCAAATGCTTCACAGAAAGGGCCCATTTCTTTTCGTTTATTACCGTATTTGGCTTGAAATTTTAATTCCTTACAGGCTAGTAGTGCTTCCTTTTTAACGAATGCAAATATTGACCGTATGTAATAGTACTAAAATCAATATTATCATCTTCCCATGGCCTTTTTAATACTGGTGAAAACTCGTTGTGAAAATAAATTGGGTAGACCTATAATAAATTTTTCTTTCCAAAAAGATTTGGTTGAATCGGACCGTTTTAACACATGAGTTAGAAACATATCTTTGTACCATCGAAAATCAGAAAGGGTTGGACATCGAAGGTTAGTAAGGAATATTTTTGAAGATCCTAATTCTTCTGCAGGGTTTCCTACAAAATGGGTTGCTATTGTGACGATGAGAAAACTAGTAGAATCATTTCTCCTAGTAATTGTTCCCTGAGCATCTTCTACTTCTATTTCGTGATTTAAAATAGTTTGTTTGTCTTCTAGGGTCAATGAGTTATCCCACCAATATTTTAATTGACCAGTGAATCCGGTGACAATGTAAACAGTGGCATTTTGTTCTTGTAGTCGGTTTGTTTTGTAGGCAGTTACTGCCATACCAATTTCCTGTAAAGTGTTTAATATTTCATATTCACTTTTGCCATCAATATTCCATTCATAAACTGAAGTACCATCGTAACTTGACTTGAATATTGCACGTTCTTCATATTGAATATCTGGAAGGGTTGGCCTAGGATAATAATTCCTAGTTCTTCTTTTACGCCAATAATTTTTGTATGAATTGTTATGCTGCTTGTATTTTCGATGAATTCTATTAATTTATAAATCTTGATCTGTTCCTTGAATATCATCTTCTATTTGATTAATTTGTTGTACTAAAGAATTGTCTGAGGCTGAAGAGTCTTCAGCAGATTCAGATTCTGAAGCATTTTGTTCTTCAATCGTATTTATCTTTGATATGCTTGGAATATCTTTATTAATTTTTTTAAGAGCTTGAGTTATTTGTCCTAGTAAGTTTAGTGGTTGAATTTTTTCTTCAAATTCAATTGGTATATTAGTTGGTTGAAAATGTGGTGCTGAATAACTTTGTGGAAATTTAGGACTGGACTCTTTGTGTACCCCTTTAATTTCAGTTGATAAAGAATCTATTTGTTGTGCTATCGTGTGCAGCATTTGATTTGAATAATTATTTTGATGATATATTTTCTTAATCTCTTCAATGTTAACCGGTTCATTATTATCTTTTCCCTTTTTAAAGGGTGAGGCAGTAATGTCTCCTTCTTTAGTAGTAATTTTAATAGATTGCAATGGGGGATAGATAGAAGTTACTGTTTGACCGTCGGATAATTGCCATTTTTTATATAAACTAGTTTGAACATTGATTTGAGATTGGTTGTACGGGTTTTGAATGCCCTGTTTTATTAAATAATATTCTAACCATATTTCGAACTTAAAATTAATTTTATGTTTTTCTATATCAGTGATCCATTCTTTTATTAATATTTCCTGATAAGTTTTATCAAATTTTGAGAACCAATTAAAATATTCGAATTCTTCTCTGAAGTCTTTCATTAATTCAAAACTATTATTAATGAATGGTTTATCACTAGTAATGACATTAATCTCACTACTAAAGTCTCCTTTCATCTGTGATGATGTCGGAGAATAATTTCCCTGATCCATTTCTGGAAGAGGAGATTTATGAAATACTTTAATGGGCTGTTGTAATGAATAATCTGAGCATGACCTCCTACTAGATTCAGGATACCTGAAAGAGGTTGAAGGTTTTTCTTTCAGCGAATTAAATCGTATTAATACCGTTCCATCATTTTCTTCAATAATATCAGAAATTTCTGTTCTTTCTATGTCTCTAGGAGTTTGAGGATTTTCAATCCTAAATTCCTCTGGAATTGTGATTTCATTCCACTTTAATCTTCTTGGGATAAAAGTTTTTGAATGTTCAGTTTCAATTTGAAGTAAGACAGTATCTTCTTGTGTAGAGGTATTCATCATTTTGAATTTAGGGTTCATATTAGAGTTCATTAATTTGAAATATATTTTATACATAACTGCTACTTGTTCAGCAAATTTTTCAAATTCGTCACCTTGTAAATGAATGTCTAAGATTAATGAATTTAAGAATAATGGATCTGTTAATGATACAGAGTAGTTAGGCATATAATTGAAATAGACTGGACCATTACATATATTTGTTTGAATCATAGACAAAATAGACGACTTGTATCTTTTTAGTCTTTTGTCTCTTAAGGCTGTATACACAAGAATATCTACACCTGTATGAACTAAGGGTTTAATGGCTACCTGTATTAGGCCAAAATGTATGTAACGAAATCCTTTCTTTAGAAATTCTTGCAATACCAAGGTGGATAATAATGCAATGGTTTGAAATTTATTCTGAATATTGAATGTTTCTTCATGAATTTTAATTGCGTATGATGTTTTGAAGTCAAATGTTCCTATACTATAGATGTTTTCTAATTTTTCATTTAGAATTTTCCATTCTAAATAGTCCTCATGAATTATGTCTTCCCTACTTCTTACTATCTTGTTAGTTGAGCCTGAGGATGAATTGGAACCTAGAAGCATTCTTCTTACAATGTTAGCCATAATTAATGCATGATCAAATGTATGCTGCAACTCTAGTCTTAACGGGAACACGGGAACACTATGCCTGGAACACCCTATTCACTTAGTGGGCTTACTAACGGTCTTACAAGTTTACCAATACTTACCGACGCTAATGCAGAGTTTTAACATGCAATTGATACGCACTAATGATAACAACAATGCAAGAACATGACTACCTATATATATAAATATATATATATATATAAATATATATATATATATATATATATATATATATATATATATATATATATATATATACCTATATATATATATATATATATATATATATATATATATATATATATATATATACCTATATATATATATATATACCTATATATAGGTATATATATATATATATACACCTATATATAGGTATATATATATATATACACCTATATATAGGTATATATATATATACACCTATATATAGGTATATATATATATATATACCTATATATATCTAGGTATATATAGGTATATATATATACCTATATATATAGGTATATATATATAGGTATATATATATATACACCTATATATATATATACCTATATATATATATATATACACACACACACACACACACACACACATATATATATATATATATATATATATATATATATATATATATATATATATATATATAGGTATATATATATATATATGTATATATATATATATATATGTATATATATATATATATATATATATATATATATAGGTATATATATATATATATATATATATATATATATATATATATATACCTATATATATATATATATATATATATATATATATAAAGGTATATATATATATATAAAGGTATATATATATATACACCTATATATATATATATATATACCTTTATATATATATATATATATATATATATATACATATATAGGTATATATATATATATACCTATATATATATATATACCTATATATGTATATATATATATATATATATATATATATATATATATATATATATATAGGTATATACATATACATATATAGGTATATACATATACATATATAGGTATATATATATGTATATATATATAGATATATGTATATATGTATATGTATATACCTATATATATATATATACCTATATATATATATATATATATATATATATATATATATATATATATATATATATATATATATATATATATATATATATTCCTCAATTTTGGCGTCAGGATCCCCCAACAGATTCACGTGCCTTCATGTCCACCATTTGGAAGGGCATGAAGAAAATTTTTAGGGGGCAGGTAAGACTTAGGAAGAAGGTGGAGGAGTAATCCTCTAGGTTGGACCGCATTGAGGCAGGGTTACGGCGATCTCAGTCGGCTGGACCCAGCACCACCGCTGGTCCAAAACGGCGGAGGGAGTGATTTTATATCTTTACCTATTTCATGCATCTTTTATATCGCATACATTGAGGACAATGCATGAGATAGGTATGGGGGGTAGATTCTAACCCAGGATTTTTCATTTTCTTTTTAGGCTTTTTATTTTCTTTCTAGGATTTTCATTTTCTTTTTAGGTTTTTATTTTCTTTTAGATTTTACCTTTCTTTGTAGATTTTCTATTTTCTTTTAGATTTTTCTTTTTTCTTTTTAGAAAAAATATATATATATATATAATATAATAAAAAAAGGAAATTCTTGATCCATGTTTAAAGAATCAAGCTTGACTTTAGGGATTAAGGAAGCTCTTAACTATGATTTCAAATTATAAGTCGAAAAAAGGAGTTTTGTTGGATTTTTAGGTTAAGTAATCAAGGATAAGAAAGATTACTAGATTTTAATTCTTTCTTTAGGATATATACATTAAACATATTGAAGGATTAATCAAAGACTTTGTGACTTTATTTACATATATATATAATAAAAAAAATAAAAAAATATATTATAATAAATATGTATATAAATAACTAAATAAATACTTAGCCACTAATTAAGCTGGTTAGTCGTACCTCAAGAAGCATTGCCAATCACGCCTAAAGGTGGTTAAGTCCTTAAGTCCTTCGTGGCCTAGTTTACTCGAGTCCTCGAACCCGAGGGATGTTTTCTCATCTGGTGCCCTAAGACCGACTGGTTTGGGAGTCATCGGTAAGAGGCTCGTTACAAGGGTAAATTAGAAAGCCTAAGGAAGCTAAGGAAAAGTAAATAAATAAAAACTGTATATATATATAAAAAAAATTTGTTATATATATTAGTAAATAAATAAACTTAGTCTAAGAAAGATCCTTCATATTTATAGATGTATATATACTAGGATTGATGAAAAATCTGGTCTTTGATCTTTTCCTTAAAAACTTAACCTAAGTTGAAAACAAAACTCTAAATAGACGCTTTTGATCTTTTCTAGTCTTAATCGGGAAGTTTGCCGAAATTCAAGCTTTCAGCCGTGATCGACCTGAACTAGGCCATGTAATAGCCGAATAGGGAATAAACATTAGAAAAATATACTATTCAAGAGACGAGAGTAGTATTGCAAAGTTTCTATGTACAATTACTGCTAACTAATCTTATTTCAAGTATTAATTAGAAAGTTTGACCAAAAGCCAAACTTTCGGCCTTAATTGGCCAGAGCTAAGCTTTATAAGTGCCGAGTAGGGCCCAAACAGGGAGAAAACGTGGTTCTTAAGAGCCAAGAGAAGTATTACATAGTTACTACGCATAATTACTATCAATTAACCTTGCTACTAGTCTTAATTAGGAAGTTTGACTAAAAAAATCAAAGTTTCATCCCTGATTGGCTTGAATTAGGCCATATAGGAACTAAATAGGGCTAGAATAGGGAGAAATCGTGATTTTAAAGAGTCAGGAGTTGTATTACATAGTTTTTATGTATAAATACTATCAAGTAAACTTATTTCTAATCTTAATTGAAAAGGTTGATCAAAAGTTAAACTTTCAACACTGATTGGCCTGAATTCAGCCTTATAAGAGCCAAATATGGCCTAAACGGGGAGAAAACGTGATTTTCAATTGTCGAAAGTGGTATTACATAGTTTTTATGTACAAATACTATAAATTAAACTTAGTATTACAAAGTTACTATGCACAATTACTTCTAATTAACCTTGTTTCGGGTTTCAATCTAGAAGTTTGACTAAAACTCAAACTTTCAACCCAAATTAGCCTGAACTAGACCATATGAGAGTCAAATAAGGAGCAAATATAGGGAGAATGTGGTTCTCAAGAGTCGAGAGTAGTTTTACATAGTTTTTATGTACAAATACTAGCAGTTAAACTTATTTCAAGTCTTAATTGGGAAGTTTCGCCCAAAGCCAAACTTTCAGCCCTTTTGGCCTACACTAGGTCTTATTGGAGCCGAATAAGGAACAAATATGGGAAAAATGTGGTTCTCAAGAGTTGGGAGTTGTATTATATAGATTCTATGTACAATTACCTCCAACTAACTTTGTTTCAAGTGTTAATGGGAAAGTTTGGAAAAAGTTAAATTTTCAGCACTGATTGGCCTGAACTAGACCTTATAAGAGTTGAGTAGGGCAAAACGGGGAGGAAAACATAGTGTTCAAGAGCCGAGATTAGTATTACATAGTTTATATAAACAATTACTACAAATTATCTCATTTTTTGTCTTAATTGGAAAGTTTGGCCAAAAGTCAAACGTTCATTCCCGATTGTCTTGAACTAGGCCATATAAGAGCCAAATAGGGCCCAAATGAGAGAAAATGTGGTTTTTAAGAGCCGAGAGTGGTATTATATTATTTCTATACACCGATGCTACCAGTTAACCTTATTTCTAGCCTTAATTGGGGAGTTTGACCAAAAGTCGAACTCTCAGCCCCGATTGGTTTGAATTACGCCTTATAAGAGCCAAATAGGGCCTAAAAGGGGGAAAACGTGGTTTTGAAGAGCTGTGAGTGGTACTATATAGTTTCTATCTATAAATGCTACTAATTAACCTTGTTTTTAGTTTTAATTAGAAAGTTTGACCAAACTCAAACTTTCAGTCCCGATTGGCCTGAATTAGGCCTTATAAGAGTTTAATATGGCCTAAACGGGGAGAAAACGCGATTTTTAAGAGCCGAGAGTGGTATTGTATAGTTTTGATGTACAAATATTATTTATTAAACTTATTTCCAATCTTAATTTTGAAGTTTGACCAAATGCCAAAATTTCAACCCCGATTGGACTAGGCCTTATAAAAAGTTCCGAATAGGGGAAAACATAGGGAAAATATGGTTCTCAAGATCTGGGAGTAGTATTATATTGTTTCTATGTACAATCATATCCAATTAACCTTGTTTATAGTATTAAATGGGAAATTTGACTAAAAGTCAAACTTTCGACCCTTATTGGCCTGAATTAGGCTTAGAAGAGTCGAATAGGGGCCCAAACATGGCGAAAACGTGGCTCTTAAGAGCCAGGAGTAGTATTATAGAGTTTTCATATACAATTACTGCCATCTAATCTTGTTTCTAGTCTTAATTAGAAAGTTTGACCAAAAGTCAAACTTTCACCCTGATTGGCCTGAACTAGGATATATATGAGTTGAAGAGGGCCCAAAGGGGAGAAAATATGGTTCTCAAGTTCCAGGAATGATAATACATAGTTTTATATTCAAATACAACCAATTAATCTTATTTCTAGTCATAATTGATAAGTTTGACGAAGAGTCAAACTTTCAGCTTCGATTGGCCTGAACTAGGCTTTATAAAGAGCCGAATAGGCCTAAACGGGGAGAAAATAAAATTTTCAAGTGTCAAGAGTGGTATTACACCATTCTATATACAAAACCTACCGATTAGCCTTGTTTCTTATTGTACTTAGGAAGTTTAACTAAAAGTCAAAATTTTATCCCCGATTGGCCTAAACGGCCATATAAGAGTTGAATAGGGCCTAAAGGGGAAGAAAACATGGTTCTTAAGATCAGAGAGTTATATAACATAATTTTTAAGTATAAATACTACCAATTAACCTTTTTCTAGTCTTAATCGGGAAGTTTGAAAGAAATTCAAGTTTTCAGTCTTGATCGACCTGAACTAGGTCATGTAAGAGCCGAATAGGGAATAAACATTATAAAAATGTAGTATTCAAGAGACGAGAGTAGTATTGCAAAGTTTCTATGTACAATTACTGCTAATTAACCTTATTTCAAGTATTAATTAGAAAGTTTGACCAAAAGCCAAACTTTCGGCCTTAATTGGCCAGAGCTAAACTTTATAAGTGCCGAGTAGGGCCCAAACTGGGAGAAAACGTGGTTTTTAAGAGCCAAGAGAAGTATTACATAGTTACTATGCATAATTACTATCAATTAACCTTGCTACTAGTCTTAATTAGGAAGTTTGACTAAAAAATTAAAGTTTCATCCCTGATTGGCTTGAACTAGGCCATATAGGAGCTAAATAGGGAGAAATCGTGATTTTCAAGAGCCAGGAGTTGTATTACATAGTTTTTATGTATAAATACTATCAAGTAAACTTATTTCTAATCTTAATTGAAAAGGTTGATCAAAAGTTAAACTTTCAACACTGATTTGCCTGAACTCAGCCTTATAAGAGCCAAATATGGCCTAAACGGGGAGAAAACGTGATTTTCAATTGTCGAAAGTGGTATTACATAGTTTTTATGTAAAAATACTATAAATTAAACTTAGTATTACAATGTTACTATGCACAATTACTTCTAATTAACCTTGTTTCGGGTTTCAATCTAGAAGTTTGACTAAAACTCAAACTTTCAACCCCAATTAGCCTGAACTAGACCATATGAGAGTCGAATAAGGAGCAAATATAGGGAGAATGTGGTTCTCAAGAGTCGAGAGTAGTTTTACATAGTTTTTATGTACAAATACTATCAGTTAAACTTATTTCAAGTCTTAATTGGGAAGTTTCACCCAAAGCCAAACTTTCAGCCCTTTTGGCCTCACTAGGTCTTATTGGTGCCGAATAAGGAACAAACATGAGAAAAATGTGGTTCTCAAGAGTTGAGAGTTGTATTATATAGATTCTATGTACAATTGCCTCCAACTAACTTTGTTTCAAGTGTTAATGGGGAAGTTTGGTAAAAGTTAAATTTTCAGCACTGATTGGCCTGAACTAGACCTTATAAGAGTTGAGTAGGGCAAAACGGGGAGGGAAACATAGTGTTCAAGAGCCGAGATTATTTATTACATAGTTTATATAAACAATTACTACAAATTATCTCATTTTTGGTCTTAATTGGAAAGTTTGGCCAAAAGTCAAACGTTCATTCCCGATTGGCCTGAACTAGGCCATATAAGAGCCAAATAGGGCCCAAATGAGAGAAAATGTGGTTTTTAAGAGCCGAGAGTGGTATTATATTATTTCTATACACCGATGCTACCAGTTAACCTTATTTCTAGGCTTAATTGGGGAGTTTGACCAAAAGTCAAACTCTCAGCCCCGATTGGTTTGAATTACGCCTTATAAGAGCCAAATAGGGCCTAAAAGGGGGAAAAACCTGGTTTTGAAGAGCTGTGAGTGGTACTATATAGTTTCTATCTATAAATGCTACTAATTAACCTTGTTTTTAGTTTTAATTAGAAAGTTTGACCATAACTCAAACTTTCAGTCCCGATTGGCCTGATTAGGCCTTATAAGAGTTTAATATGGCCTAAACGGGGAGAAAACGCGATTTTTAAGAGCCGAGAGTGGTATTGCAAAGTTTTGATGTACAAATATTATTTATTAAACTTATTTCCAATCTTAATTTTGAAGTTTGACCAAATGCCAAACTTTCAACCCCGATTGGATAGGCCTTATAAAAAGTTCCGAATAGGGGAAAACATAGGGAAAATATGGTTCTCAAGATCTGGGAGTAGTATTATATTGTTTCTATGTACAATCATATCCAATTAACCTTGTTTATAGTATTAAATGGGAAATTTGACTAAAAGTCAAACTTTCGACCCTTATTGGCCTGAATTAGGCTTAGAAGAGTCGAATAGGGGCCCAAACATGGTGAAAACGTGGCTCTTAAGAGCCAGGAGTAGTATTACAGAGTTTTCATATACAATTACTGCCATCTAATATTGTTTCTAGTCTTAATTAGAAAGTTTGACCAAAAGTCAAACTTTCACCCTGATTGGCCTGAACTAAGATATATATGAGTTGAAGAGGGCCCAATGGGGAGAAAATGTGGTTCTCAAGAGCCAGGAATGATAATACATATTTTTTATATTCAAATACAACCAATTAATCTTATTTCTAGTCATAATTGACAAGTTTGACTAAGAGTCAAACTTTCAGCTTTGATTGGCCTGAACTAGGCTTTATAAAGAGCCGAATAGGCCTAAACGGGGAGAAAACAAAATTTTCAAGTGTCAAGAGTGGTATTACACCATTCTATATACAAAACCTACCGATTAGCCTTATTTCTGGTTGTACTTAGGAAGTTTAACAAAAAGTCAAAATTTTATCCCCGATTGGCCTAAACGGCCATATAAGAGTTGAATAGGGCCTAAAGGGGAAGAAAACATGGTTCTTAAGATCAGAGAGTTATATAACATAATTTTTAAGTATAAATACTACCAATTAACCTTTTTCTAGTCTTAATCGGGAAGTTTGACAGAAATTCAAGCTTTCAGCCTTGATCGACCTGAACTAGGCCATGTAAGAGCCGAATAGGGAATAAACAGTAGAAAAATGTAGTATTCAAGAGACGAGAGTAGTATTGCAAAGTTTCTATGTACAATTACTGCTAATTAACCTTATTTCAAGTATTAATGGAAAGTTTGACCAAAAGCCAAACTTTCGGCCTTAATTGGCCAGAGCTAAGCTTTATAAGTGTCGAGTAGGGCCCAAACAGGGAGAAAACGTGGTTCTTAAGAGCCAAGAGAAGTATTACATAGTTACTACGCATAATTACTATCAATTAACCTTGCTACTAGTCTTAATTAGAAAGTTTGACTAAAAAATCAAAGTTTCATCCCTGATTGGCTTGAACTAGGCCATATAGGAGCTAAATAGGGCTAGAATAGGGAGAAATCGTGATTTTCAAGAGCCAGGAGTTGTATTACATAGTTTTTATGTATAAATACTATCAAGTAAACTTATTTCTAATCTTAATTGAAAAGGTTGATCAAAAGTTAAACTTTCAACACTGATTTGCCTGAACTCAGCCTTATAAGAGCCAAATATGGCCTAAACGGGGAGAAAACGTGATTTTCATTTGTCAAAAGTGGTATTACATAGTTTTTATGTACAAATACTATAAATTAAACTTAGTATTACAATGTTACTATGCACAATTACTGCTAATTAACCTTGTTTCGGGTTTCAATCTAGAAGTTTGACTAAAACTCAAACTTTCAACCCCAATTAGCCTGAACTAGACCATATGAGAGTCGAATAAGGAGCAAATATAGGGAGAATGTGGTTCTCAAGAGTCGAGAGTAGTTTTACATAGTTTTTATGTACAAATACTATCAGTTAAACTTATTTCAAGTCTTAATTGGGAAGTTTCACCCAAAGCCAAACTTTCAGCCCTTTTGGCCTACACTAGGTCTTATTGGTGCCGAATAAGGAACAAACATGGGAAAAATGTGGTTCTCAAGAGTTGAGAGTTGTATTATATAGATTCTATGTACAATTACCTCCAACTAACTTTGTTTCAAGTGTTAATGGGGAAGTTTGGTAAAAGTTAAATTTTCAGCACTGATTGGCCTGAACTAGACCTTATAAGAGTTGAGTAGGGCAAAACGGGGAGGAAAACATAGTGTTCAAGAGCCGAGATTATTTATTACATAGTTTATATAAACAATTACTACAAATTATCTCATTTTTGGTCTTAATTGGAAAGTTTGGCCAAAAGTCAAACGTTCATTCCCGATTGGCCTGAACTAGGCCATATAAGAGCCAAATAGGGCCCAAATGAGAGAAAATGTGGTTTTTAAGAGCCGAGAGTGGTATTATATTATTTCTATACACCGATGCTACCAGTTAACCTTATTTCTAGGCTTAATTAGGGAGTTTGAATAAAATTCAAACTCTCAGCCCCGATTGGTTTGAATTACGCCTTATAAGAGCCAAATAGGGCATAAAAGGGGGAAAAACCTGGTTTTGAAGAGCTGTGAGTGGTACTTTATCGTTTCAATTTATAAATGCTACTAATTAACCTTGTTTTTAGTTTTAATTAGAAAGTTTCACCAAAACTCAAACTTTCACTCCCGATTGGCCTGAATTAGGCCTTATAAGAGTTTAATATGGCCTAAACGGGGAGAAAACGCGATTTTTAAGAGCCGAGAGTGATATTGCATAGTTTTGATGAACAAATATTATCTATTAAACTTATTTTCCAATCTTAATTTTGAAGTTTGACCAAATGCCAAACTTTCAACCCCGATTGGACTAGGCCATATAATAAGTTCCGAATAGGGGAAAACATAGGGAAAACATGGTTCTCAAGATCTGAGAGTAGTAATTTAATGTTTCTATGTACAATCATATCCAATTAACCTTGTTTATAGTATTAATTGGGAAATTTGACCAAAAATCAAACTTTCGACCCTTATTGGCCTGAATTAGGCTTAGAAGAGTCGAATAGGGGCCCAAACATGGTGAAAACGTGGCTCTTAAGAGCCAGGAGTAATATTACAGAGTTTTCATATACAATTACTGCCATCTAATCTTGTTTCTAGTCTTAATTAGAAAGTTTGACCAAAAGTCAAACTTTCACCCTGATTGGCCTGAACTAGGATATATATGAGTTGAAGATGGCCCAATGGGGAGAAAATGTGGTTCTCAAGAGCCAGGAATGATAATACATAGTTTTTATATTCAAATACAACCAATTAATCTTATTTCTAGTCATAATTGACAAGTTTGACTAAGAATCAAACTTTCAGCTTTGATTGGCCTGAACTAGGCTTTATAAAGAGCCGAATAGGCCTAAACGGGGAGAAAACAAAACTTTCAAGTGTCAAGAGTGGTATTACACCATTCTATATACAAAACCTACCGATTAGCCTTGTTTCTTGTTGTACTTAGGAAGTTTAACTAAAAGTCAAAATTTTATCCCCGATTGGCCTAAACGGCCATATAAGAGTTGAATAAGGCCTAAAGGGGAAGAAAACATGGTTCTTAAGATCAAAGAGTTATATAACATAATTTTTAAGTATAAATACTACCAATTAACCTTTTTCTAGTCTTAATCGGGAAGTTTGACAAAAATTCAAGCTTTCAGCCTTGATCGACCTGAACTTGGCCATGTAAGAGCCGAATAGGGAATAAACATTAGAAAAATGTAGTATTCAAGAGACGAGAGTAGTATTGCAAAGTTTCTATGTACAATTACTGCTAATTAACCTTATTTCAAGTATTAATTGGAAAGTTTGACCAAAAGCCAAACTTTCGGCCTTAATAGGCCAGAGCTAAGCTTTATAAGTGTCGAGTAGGGCCCAAACAGGGAGAAAACGTGGTTCTTAAGAGCCAAGAGAAGTATTACATAGTTACTACGCATAATTACTATCAATTAACCTTGCTACTAGTCTTAATTAGAAAGTTTGACTAAAAAATCAAAGTTTCATCCCTGATTGGCTTGAACTAGGCCATATAGGAGCTAAATAGGGCTAGAATAGGGAGAAATCGTGATTTTCAAGAGCCAGGAGTTGTATTACATAGTTTTTATGTATAAATACTATCAAGTAAACTTATTTCTAATCTTAATTGAAAAGGTTGATCAAAAGTTAAACTTTCAACACTGATTTGCCTGAACTCAGCCTTATAAGAGCCAAATATGGCCTAAACGGGGAGAAAACGTGATTTTCAATTGTCGAAAGTGGTATTACATAGTTTTTATGTACAAATACTATAAATTAAACTTAGTATTACAATGTTACTATGCACAATTACTGCTAATTAACCTTGTTTCGGGTTTCAATCTAGAAGTTTGACTAAAACTCAAACTTTCAACCCCAATTAGCCTGAACTAGACCATATGAGAGTCGAATAAGGAGCAAATATAGGGAGAATGTGGTTCTCAAGAGTCGAGAGTAGTTTTACATAGTTTTTATGTACAAATACTATCAGTTAAACTTATTTCAAGTCTTAATTGGGAAGTTTCACCCAAAGCCAAACTTTCAGCCCTTTTGGCCTACACTAGGTCTTATTGGTGCCGAATAAGGAACAAACATGGGAAAAATGTGGTTCTCAAGAGTTGAGAGTTGTATTATATAGATTCTATGTACAATTGCCTCCAACTAACTTTGTTTCAAGTGTTAATGGGGAAGTTTGGTAAAAGTTAAATTTTCAGCACTGATTGGCCTGAACTAGACCTTATAAGAGTTGAGTAGGGCAAAACGGGGAGGAAAACATAGTGTTCAAGAGCCGAGATTATTTATTACATAGTTTATATAAACAATTACTACAAATTATCTCATTTTTTGTCTTAATTGGAAAGTTTGGCCAAAAGTCAAACGTTCATTCCCGATTGGCCTGAACTAGGCCATATAAGAGCCAAATAGGGCCCAAATGAGAGAAAATGTGGTTTTTAAGAGCCGAGAGTGGTATTATATTATTTCTATACACCGATGCTACCAGTTAACCTTATTTCTAGGCTTAATTAGGGAGTTTGAATAAAATTCAAACTCTCAGCCCCGATTGGTTTGAATTACGCCTTATAAGAGCCAAATAGGGCATAAAAGGGGGAAAAACCTGGTTTTGAAGAGCTGTGAGTGGTACTTTATCGTTTCAATCTATAAATGCTACTAATTAACCTTGTTTTTAGTTTTAATTAGAAAGTTTCACCAAAACTCAAACTTTCACCCCCGATTGGCCTGAATTAGGCCTTATAAGAGTTTAATATGGCCTAAACGGGGAGAAAACGCGATTTTTAAGAGCCGAGAGTGATATTGCATAGTTTTGATGAACAAATATTATCTATTAAACTTATTTTCCAATCTTAATTTTGAAGTTTGACCAAATGCCAAACTTTCAACCCCGATTGGACTAGGCCATATAATAAGTTCCGAATAGGGGAAAACATAGGGAAAACATGGTTCTCAAGATCTGAGAGTAGTAATATAATGTTTCTATGTACAATCATATCCAATTAACCTTGTTTATAGTATTAATTGGGAAATTTGACCAAAAATCAAACTTTCGACCCTTATTGGCCTGAATTAGGCTTAGAAGAGTCGAATAGGGGCCCAAACATGGTGAAAACGTGGCTCTTAAGAGCCAGGAGTAATATTACAGAGTTTTCATATACAATTACTGCCATCTAATCTTGTTTCTAGTCTTAATTAGAAAGTTTGACCAAAAGTCAAACTTTCACCCTGATTGGCCTGAACTAGGATATATATGAGTTGAAGATGGCCCAATGGGGAGAAAATGTGGTTCTCAAGAGCCAGGAATGATAATACATAGTTTTTATATTCAAATACAACCAATTAATCTTATTTCTAGTCATAATTGACAAGTTTGACTAAGAATCAAACTTTCAGCTTTGATTGGCCTGAACTAGGCTTTATAAAGAGCCGAATAGGCCTAAACAGGGAGAAAACAAAATTTTCAAGTGTCAAGAGTGGTATTACACCATTCTATATACAAAACCTACCGATTAGCCTTGTTTCTTGTTGTACTTAGGAAGTTTAACTAAAAGTCAAAATTTTATCCCCGATTGGCCTAAACGGCCATATAAGAGTTGAATAAGGCCTAAAGGGGAAGAAAACATGGTTCTTAAGATCAAAGAGTTATATAACATAATTTTTAAGTATAAATACTACCAATTAACCTTTTTCTAGTCTTAATCGGGAAGTTTGACAAAAATTCAAGCTTTCAGCCTTGATCGACCTGAACTTGGCCATGTAAGAGCCGAATAGGGAATAAACATTAGGAAAATGTAGTATTCAAGAGACGAGAGTAGTATTGCAAAGTTTCTATGTACAATTACTGCTAATTAACCTTATTTCAAGTATTAATTGGAAAGTTTGACCAAAAGCCAAACTTTCGGCCTTAATTGGCCAGAGCTAAGCTTTATAAGTGCCGAGTAGGGCCCAAACAGGGAGAAAACGTGGTTCTTAAGAGCCAAGAGAAGTATTACATAGTTACTATGCATAATTACTATCAATTAACCTTGCTACTAGTCTTAATTAGGAAGTTTGACTAAAAAATCAAAGTTTCATCCCTGATTGGCTTGAACTAGGCCATATAGGAGCTAAATAGGGCTAGAATAAGGAGAAATCGTGATTTTCAAGAGCCAGGAGTTGTATTACATAATTTTTATGTATAAATACTATCAAGTAAACTTATTTCTAATCTTAATTGAAAAGGTTGATCAAAAGTTAAACTTTCAACACTAATTGGCCTGAACTCAGCCTTATAAGAGCCAAATATGGCCTAAACGGGGAGAAAACGTGATTTTCAATTGTCGAAAGTGGTATTACATAGTTTTTATGTACAAATACTATAAATTAAACTTAGTATTACAAAGTTACTATGCACAATTACTTCTAATTAACCTTGTTTCGGGTTTCAATCTAGAAGTTTGACTAAAACTCAAACTTTCAACCCCAATTAGCCTGAACTAGACCATATGAGAGTCGAATAAGGAGCAAATATAGGGAGAATGTGGTTCTCAAGAGTCGAGAGTAGTTTTACATAGTTTTTATGTACAAATACTATCAGTTAAACTTATTTCAAGTCTTAATTGGGAAGTTTCACCCAAAGCCAAACTTTCAGCCCTTTTGGCCTACACTAGGTCTTATTGGAGCCGAATAAGGAACAAACATGGGAAAAAAGTGGTTCTCAAGAGTTGGGAGTTGTATTATATAGATTCTATGTACAATTACCTTCAACTAACTTTGTTTCAAGTGTTATTAATGGGGAAGTTTGGTAAAAGTTAAATTTTCAGCACTGATTGGCCTGAACTAGACCTTATAAGAGTTGTGCAGGGCAAAACGGGGAGGAAAACATAGTGTTCAAGAGCCGAGATTAGTATTACATAGTTTATATAAACAATTACTACAAATTATCTCGTTTTTTTGTCTTAATTGGAAAGTTTGGCCAAAAGTCAAACGTTCATTCCCGATTGGCCTGAACTAGGCCATATAAGAGCCAAATAGGGCCCAAATGAGAGAAAATGAGATTTTAAGAGCCGAGAGTGGTATTATATTATTTCTATACACCGATGCTACCAGTTAACCTTATTTCTAGCCTTAATTGGGGAGTTTGACCAAAAGTCAAACTCTAAGCCCCGATTGGTTTGAATTACGCCTTATAAGAGCCAAATAGGGCTTAAAAGCGGGGAAAACGTGGTTTTGAAGAGCGGTGAGTGGTCCTATATAGTTTCTATCTATAAATGCTACTAATTAACCTTGTTTTTAGTTTTAATTAGAAAGTTTGACCAAAACACAAACTTTCAGTCCCGATTGGCCTGAATTAGGCCTTATAAGAGTTTAATATGGCCTAAACGGGGAGAAAACGCGATTTTTAAGAGCCGAGAGTGGTATTGCATAGTTTTGATGTACAAATATTATCTATTAAAGTTATTTCGAATCTTAAATTTGAAGTTTGACCAAATGCCAAACTTTCAACCCCGATTGGACTAGGCCTTATAATAAGTTCTGAATAGGGGAAAACATAGGGAAAACATGATTCTCAAGATCTGGGAGTAGTATTATATTGTTTCTATGTACAATCATATCCAATTAACCTTGTTTATAGTATTAATTGGGAAATGTGACCAAAAGTCAAACTTCCGACCCTTATTGGCCTGAATTAGGCTTAGAAGAGTCGAATAGGGGCCCAAACATGGCGAGAACGTGGCTCTTAAGAGGCAGGAGTAGTATTACAGAGTTTTCATATACAATTACTACCATCTAATCTTGTTTCTAGTCTTAATTAGAAAGTTTGACCAAAAGTCAAACTTTCACCCTGATTGGCCTGAACTAGGATATATATGAGTTGAAGAGGGCCCAATGGGGAGAAAATGTGGTTCTCAAGAGCCAGGAATGATAATACATAGTTTTTATATTCAAATACAACCAATTAATCTTATTTCTAGTCATAATTGACAAGTTTGACTAAGAGTCAAACTTTCAGCTTTGATTGGCCTGAACTAGGCTTTATAAAGAGCCGAATAGGCCTAAACGGGGAGAAAACAAAATTTTCAAGTGTCAAGAGTGGTATTACACCATTCTATATACAAAACCTACCGATTAACCTTATTTCTTGTTGTACTTAGGAAGTTTAACTAAAAGTCAAAATTTTATCCCCGATTGGCCTAAACGGCCATATAAGAGTTGAATAGGGCCTAAAGGGGAAGAAAACATGGTTCTTAAGATCAGAGAGTTATATAACATAATTTTTAAGTATAAATACTACCAATTAACCTTTTTCTAGTCTTAATCGGGAAGTTTGACAGAAATTCAAGCTTTCAGCCTTGATCGACCTGAACTAGGCCATGTAAGAGCCGAATAGGGAATAAACATTAGAAAAATGTAGTATTCAAGAGACGAGAGTAGTATTGCAAAGTTTCTATGTACAATTACTGCTAATTAACCTTATTTCAAGTATTAATAGAAAGTTTGACCAAAAGCCAAACTTTCGGCCTTAATTGGCCAGAGCTAAGCTTTATAAGTGCCGAGTAGGGCCCAAACAGGGAGAAAACGTGGTTCTTAAGAGCCAAGAGAAGTATTACATAGTTACTACGCATAATTACTATCAATTAACCTTGCTACTAGTCTTAATTAGAAAGTTTGACTAAAAAATCAAAGTTTCATCCCTGATTGGCTTGAACTAGGCCATATAGGAGCTAAATAGGGCTAGAATAGGGAGAAATCGTGATTTTCAAGAGCCAGGAGTTGTATTACATAGTTTTTATGTATAAATACTATCAAGTAAACTTATTTCTAATCTTAATTGAAAAGGTTGATCAAAAGTTAAACTTTCAACACTGATTTGCCTGAACTCAGCCTTATAAGAGCCAAATATGGCCTAAACGGGGAGAAAACGTGATTTTCAATTGTCGAAAGTGGTATTACATAGTTTTTATGTACAAATACTATAAATTAAACTTAGTATTACAAAGTTACTATGCACAATTACTTCTAATTAACCTTGTTTCGGGTTTCAATCTAGAAGTTTGACTAAAACTCAAACTTTCAACCCCAATTAGCCTGAACTAGACCATATGAGAGTCGAATAAGGAGCAAATATAGGGAGAATGTGGTTCTCAAGAGTCGAGAGTAGTTTTACATAGTTTTTATGTACAAATACTATCAGTTAAACTTATTTCAAGTCTTAATTGGGAAGTTTCACCCAAAGCCAAACTTTCAGCCCTTTTGGCCTACACTAGGTCTTATTGGAGCCGAATAAGGAACAAACATGGGAAAAATGTGGTTCTCAAGAGTTGGGAGTTGTATTATATAGATTCTATGTACAATTACCTCCAACTAACTTTGTTTCAAGTGTTAATGGGGAAGTTTGGTAAAAGTTAAATTTTCAGCACTGATTGGCCTGAACTAGACCTTATAAGAGTTGAGTAGGGCAAAACGGGGAGGAAAACATAGTGTTCAAGAGCCGAGATTATTTATTACATAGTTTATATAAACAATTACTACAAATTATCTCATTTTTGTCTTAATTGGAAAGTTTGGCCAAAAGTCAAACGTTCATTCCCGATTGGCCTGAACTAGGCCATATAAGAGCCAAATAGGGCCCAAATGAGAGAAAATGTGGTTTTTAAGAGCCGAGAGTGGTATTATATTATTTCTATACACCGATGCTACCAGTTAACCTTATTTCTAGCCTTAATTAGGGAGTTTGAATAAAAGTCAAACTCTCAGCCCCGATTGGTTTGAATTACGCCTTATAAGAGCCAAATAGGGCATAAAAGGGGGAAAAACTGGTTTTGAAGAGCTGTGAGTGGTACTTATAGTTTCTATCTATAAATGCTACTAATTAACCTTGTTTTTAGTTTTAATTAGAAAGTTTGACCAAAACTCAAACTTTCACTCCCAATTGGCCTGAATTAGGCCTTATAAGAGTTTAATATGGCCTAAACGGGGAGAAAACGCGATTTTTAAGAGCCGAGAGTGATATTGCATAGTTTTGATGAACAAATATTATCTATTAAACTTATTTCGAATCTTAATTTTGAAGTTTGACCAAATGCCAAACTTTCAACCCCGATTGGACTAGGCCTTATAATAAGTTCCGAATAGGGGAAAACATAGGGAAAACATGGTTCTCAAGATCTGGGAATAGTATTTAATGTTTCTATGTACAATCATATCCAATTAACCTTGTTTATAGTATTAATTGGGAAATTTGACCAAAAATCAAACTTTCGACCCTTATTGGCCTGAATTAGGCTTAGAAGAGTCGAATAGGGGCCCAAACATGGTGAAAACGTGGCTCTTAAGAGCCAGGAGTAGTATTACAGAGTTTTCATATACAATTACTGCCATCTAATCTTGTTTCTAGTCTTAATTAGAAAGTTTGACCAAAAGTCAAACTTTCACCCTGATTGGCCTGAACTAGGATATATATGAGTTGAAGAGGGCCCAATGGGGAGAAAATGTGGTTCTCAAGAGCCAGGAATGATAATACATAGTTTTTATATTCAAATACAACCAATTAATCTTATTTCTAGTTATAATTGACAAGTTTGACTAAGAGTCAAACTTTCAGCTTTGATTGGCCTGAACTAGGCTTTATAAAGAGCCGAATAGGCCTAAACGGGGAGAAAACAAAATTTTCAAGTGTCAAGAGTGGTATTACACCATTCTATATACAAAACCTACCGATTAACCTTGTTTCTTGTTGTACTTAGGAAGTTTAACTAAAAGTCAAAATTTTATCCCCGATTGGCCTAAACGGCCATATAAGAGTTGAATAGGCCTAAAGGGGAAGAAAACATGGTTCTTAAGATCAAAGAGTTATATAACATAATTTTTAAGTATAAATACTACCAATTAACCTTTTTCTAGTCTTAATCGGGAAGTTTGACAAAAATTCAAGCTTTCAGCCTTGATCGACCTGAACTAGGCCATGTAAGAGCCGAATAGGGAATAAACATTAGAAAAATGTAGTATTCAAGAGACGAGAGTAGTATTGCAAAGTTTCTATGTACAATTACTGCTAATTAACCTTATTTCAAGTATTAATTGGAAAGTTTGACCAAAAGCCAAACTTTCGGCCTTAATTGGCCAGAGCTAAGCTTTATAAGTGTCGAGTAGGGCCCAAACAGGGAGAAAACGTGGTTCTTAAGAGCCAAGAGAAGTATTACATAGTTACTACGCATAATTACTATCAATTAACCTTGCTACTAGTCTTAATTAGAAAGTTTGACTAAAAAATCAAAGTTTCATCCCTGATTGGCTTGAACTAGGCCATATAGGAGCTAAATAGGGCTAGAATAGGGAGAAATCGTGATTTTCAAGAGCCAGGAGTTGTATTACATAGTTTTTATGTATAAATACTATCAAGTAAACTTATTTCTAATCTTAATTGAAAAGGTTGATCAAAAGTTAAACTTTCAACACTGATTTGCCTGAACTCAGCCTTATAAGAGCCAAATATGGCCTAAACGGGGAGAAAACGTGATTTTCAATTGTCGAAAGTGGTATTACATAGTTTTTATGTACAAATACTATAAATTAAACTTAGTATTACAAAGTTACTATGCACAATTACTTCTAATTAACCTTGTTTCGGGTTTCAATCTAGAAGTTTGACTAAAACTCAAACTTTCAACCCCAATTAGCCTGAACTAGACCATATGAGAGTCGAATAAGGAGCAAATATAGGGAGAATGTGGTTCTCAAGAGTCGAGAGTAGTTTTACATAGTTTTTATGTACAAATACTATCAGTTAAACTTATTTCAAGTCTTAATTGGGAAGTTTCACCCAAAGCCAAACTTTCAGCCCTTTTGGCCTACACTAGGTCTTATTGGAGCCGAATAAGGAACAAACATGGGAAAAATGTGGTTCTCAAGAGTTGAGAGTTGTATTATATAGATTCTATGTACAATTGCCTCCAACTAACTTTGTTTCAAGTGTTAATGGGGAAGTTTGGTAAAAGTTAAATTTTCAGCACTGATTGGCCTGAACTAGACCTTATAAGAGTTGAGTAGGGCAAAACGGGGAGGAAAACATAGTGTTCAAGAGCCGAGATTAGTATTACATAGTTTATATAAACAATTACTACAAATTATCTCATTTTTGGTCTTAATTGGAAAGTTTGGCCAAAAGTCAAACGTTCATTCCCGATTGGCCTGAACTAGGCCATATAAGAGCCAAATAGGGCCCAAATGAGAGAAAATGTGGTTTTTAAGAGCCGAGAGTGGTATTATATTATTTCTATACACCGATGCTACCAGTTAACCTTATTTCTAGGCTTAATTGGGGAGTTTGAATAAAAGTCAAACTCTCAGCCCCGATTGGTTTGAATTACGCCTTATAAGAGCCAAATAGGGCATAAAAGGGGGAAAAACGTGGTTTTGAAGAGCTGTGAGTGGTACTTTATAGTTTCTATCTATAAATGCTACTAATTAACCTTGTTTTTAGTTTTAATTAGAAAGTTTCACCAAAACTCAAACTTTCAGTCCCGATTGGCCTGAATTAGGCCTTATAAGAGTTTAATATGGCCTAAACGGGGAGAAAACGCGATTTTTAAGAGCCGAGAGTGATATTGCATAGTTTTGATGTACAAATATTATCTATTAAACTTATTTTCGAATCTTAATTTTGAAGTTTGACCAAATGCCAAACTTTCAACCCCGATTGGACTAGGCCATATAATAAGTTCCGAATAGGGGAAAACATAGGGAAAACATGGTTCTCAAGATCTGAGAGTAGTAATATAATGTTTCTATGTACAATCATATCCAATTAACCTTGTTTATAGTATTAATTGGGAAATTTGACCAAAAATCAAACTTTCGACCCTTATTGGCCTGAATTAGGCTTAGAAGAGTCGAATAGGGGCCCAAACATGGTGAAAACGTGGCTCTTAAGAGCCAGGAGTAATATTACAGAGTTTTCATATACAATTACTGCCATCTAATCTTGTTTCTAGTCTTAATTAGAAAGTTTGACCAAAAGTCAAATTTTCACCCTGATTGGCCTGAACTAGGATATATATGAGTTGAAGATGGCCCAATGGGGAGAAAATGTGGTTCTCAAGAGCCAGGAATGATAATACATAGTTTTTATATTCAAATACAACCAATTAATCTTATTTCTAGTCATAATTGACAAGTTTGACTAAGAATCAAACTTTCAGCTTTGATTGGCCTGAACTAGGCTTTATAAAGAGCCGAATAGGCCTAAACGGGGAGAAAACAAAATTTTCAAGTGTCAAGAGTGGTATTACACCATTCTATATACAAAACCTACCGATTAACCTTATTTCTTGTTGTACTTAGGAAGTTTAACTAAAAGTCAAAATTTTATCCCCGATTGGCCTAAACGGCCATATAAGAGTTGAATAAGGCCTAAAGGGGAAGAAAACATGGTTCTTAAGATCAAGAGTTATATAACATAATTTTTAAGTATAAATACTACCAATTAACCTTTTTCTAGTCTTAATCGGGAAGTTTGACAAAAATTCAAGCTTTCAGCCTTGATCGACCTGAACTTGGCCATGTAAGAGCCGAATAGGGAATAAACATTAGGAAAATGTAGTATTCAAGAGACGAGAGTAGTATTGCAAAGTTTCTATGTACAATTACTGCTAATTAACCTTATTTCAAGTATTAATTGGAAAGTTTGACCAAAAGCCAAACTTTCGGCCTTAATTGGCCAGAGCTAAGCTTTATAAGTGCCGAGTAGGGCCCAAACAGGGAGAAAACGTGGTTCTTAAGAGCCAAGAGAAGTATTACATAGTTACTATGCATAATTACTATCAATTAACCTTGCTACTAGTCTTAATTAGGAAGTTTGACTAAAAAATCAAAGTTTCATCCCTGATTGGCTTGAACTAGGCCATATAGGAGCTAAATAGGGCTAGAATAAGGAGAAATCGTGATTTTCAAGAGCCAGGAGTTGTATTACATAGTTTTTATGTATAAATACTATCAAGTAAACTTATTTCTAATCTTAATTGAAAAGGTTGATCAAAAGTTAAACTTTCAACACTATTGGCCTGAACTCAGCCTTATAAGAGCCAAATATGGCCTAAACGGGGAGAAAACGTGATTTTCAATTGTCGAAAGTGGTATTACATAGTTTTTATGTACAAATACTATAAATTAAACTTAGTATTACAAAGTTACTATGCACAATTACTTCTAATTAACCTTGTTTCGGGTTTCAATCTAGAAGTTTGACTAAAACTCAAACTTTCAACCCCAATTAGCCTGAACTAGACCATATGAGAGTCGAATAAGGAGCAAATATAGGGAGAATGTGGTTCTCAAGAGTCGAGAGTAGTTTTACATAGTTTTTATGTACAAATACTATCAGTTAAACTTATTTCAAGTCTTAATTGGGAAGTTTCACCCAAAGCCAAACTTTCAGCCCTTTTGGCCTACACTAGGTCTTATTGGAGCCGAATAAGGAACAAACATGGGAAAAAAGTGGTTCTCAAGAGTTGGGAGTTGTATTATATAGATTCTATGTACAATTACCTTCAACTAACTTTGTTTCAAGTGTTAATGGGAAAGTTTGGTAAAAGTTAAATTTTCAGCACTGATTGGCCTGAACTAGACCTTATAAGAGTTGAGCAGGGCAAAACGGGGAGGAAAACATAGTGTTCAAGAGCCGAGATTAGTATTACATAGCTTATATAAACAATTACTACAAATTATCTCGTTTTTTTGTCTTAATTGGAAAGTTTGGCCAAAAGTCAAACGTTCATTCCCGATTGGCCTGAACTAGGCCATATAAGAGCCAAATAGGGCCCAAATGAGAGAAAATGAGATTTTAAGAGCCGAGAGTGGTATTATATTATTTCTATACACCGATGCTACCAGTTAACCTTATTTCTAGCCTTAATTGGGGAGTTTGACCAAAAGTCAAACTCTAAGCCCCGATTGGTTTGAATTACGCCTTATAAGAGCCAATAGGGCTTAAAAGCGGGGAAAACGTGGTTTTGAAGAGCGGTGAGTGGTACTATATAGTTTCTATCTATAAATGCTACTAATTAACCTTGTTTTTAGTTTTAATTAGAAAGTTTGACCAAAACACAAACTTTCAGTCCCGATTGGCCTGAATTAGGCCTTATAAGAGTTTAATATGGCCTAAACGGGGAGAAAACGCGATTTTTAAGAGCCGAGAGTGGTATTGCATAGTTTTGATGTACAAATATTATCTATTAAAGTTATTTCGAATCTTAAATTTGAAGTTTGACCAAATGCCAAACTTTCAACCCCGATTGGACTAGGCCTTATAATAAGTTCTGAATAGGGGAAAACATAGGGAAAACATGATTCTCAAGATCTGGGAGTAGTATTATATTGTTTCTATGTACAATCATATCCAATTAACCTTGTTTATAGTATTAATTGGGAAATTTGACCAAAAGTCAAACTTCCGACCCTTATTGGCCTGAATTAGGCTTAGAAGAGTCGAATAGGGGCCCAAACATGGCGAAAACGTGGCTCTTAAGAGGCAGGAGTAGTATTACAGAGTTTTCATATACAATTACTACCATCTAATCTTGTTTCTAGTCTTAATTAGAAAGTTTGACCAAAAGTCAAACTTTCACCCTGATTGGCCTGAACTCGGATATATATGAGTTGAAGAGGGCCCAATGGGGAGAAAATGTAGTTCTCAAGAGCCAGGAATGATAATACATAGTTTTTATATTCAAATACAACCAATTAATCTTATTTCTAGTCATAATTGACAAGTTTGATTAGGAGTCAAACTTTCAGCTTTGATTGGCCTGAACTAGGCTTTATAAAGAGCCGAATAGGACTAAACGGGGAGAAAACAAAATTTTCAAGTGTCAAGAGTGGTATTACACCATTCTATATACAAAACCTACCGATTAACCTTGTTTCTTGTTGTACTTAGGAAGTTTAACTAAAAGTCAAAATTTTATCCCCGATTGGCCTAAACGGCCATATACGAGTTGAATAGGGCTTAAAGGGGAAGAAAACATGGATCTTAAGATCAGAGAGTTATATAACATAATTTTTAAGTATAAATACTACCAATTAACCTTTTTCTAGTCTTAATCGGGAAGTTTGACAGAAATTCAAGCTTTTAGCCTTGATAGACCTGAACTAGGCCATGTAAGAGCCGAATAAGGAATAAACATTAGAAAAATGTAGTATTCAAGAGACGAGAGTAGTATTGCAAAGTTTTTATGTACAATTACTGCTAATTAACCTTATTTCAAGTATTAATTAGAAAGTTTGACCAAAAGCCAAACTTTCGGCCTTAATTGGCAAGAGCTAAGCTTTATAGCCGAGTAGGGCCCAAACAGGGAGAAAACGTGGTTCTTAAGAGCCAAGAGAAGCATTACATAGTTACTACGCATAATTACTATCAATTAACCTTGCTACTAGTCTTAATTAGGAAGTTTGACTAAAAAATCAAAGTTTCATCCCTGATTGACTTGAACTAGGCCATATAGGAGCTAAATAGGGCTAGAATAGGGAGAAATCGTGATTTTCAATAGCCAGGAGTTGTATTACATAGTTTTTATGTATAAATACTATCAAGTAAACTTACTTCTAATCTTAATTGAAAAGGTTGATCAAAAGTTAAACTGTCAACACTGATTGGCCTGAACTCAGCCTTATAAGAGCCAAATATGGCCTAAACGGGGAGAAAACGTGATTTTCAATTGTCGAAAGTGGTATTACATAGTTTTTATGTACAAATACTATAAATTAAACTTAGTATTACAAAGTTACTATGCACAATTACTTCTAATTATCCTTGTTTCGGGTTTCAATCTAGAAGTTTGACTAAAACTCAAACTTTCAACCCCAATTAGACTGAACTAGACCATATGAGAGTCGAATAAGGAGAAAATATAGGGAGAATGTGGTTCTCAAGAGTCGAGAGTAGTTTTACGTAGTTTTTATGTACAAATACTATCAGTTAAACTTATTTCAAGTCTTAATTGGGAAGTTTCACCCAAAGCCAAACTTTCAGCCCTTTTGGCCTACACTAGGTCTTATTGGAGCCGAATAAGGAACAAACAAGGGGAAAATGTGGTTCTCAAGAGTTGGAAGTTGTATTATATAGATTCTATGTACAATTACCTCCAACTAACTTTGTTTCAAGTGTTAATGGGGAAGTTTGGTAAAAGTTAAATTTTCAGCACTGATTGGCCTGAACTAGACCTTATAAGAGTTGATTAGGGCAAAACGGTGCGGAAAACATAGTGTTCAAGAGCCGAGATTAGAATTACATAGTTTATATAAACAATTACTACAAATTATCACGTTTTTTGTCTTAATTGGAAAGTTTGGCCAAAAGTCAAACGTTCATTCCCGATTGGCCTGAACTAGGCCATATAAGAGCCAAATAGGGCCCAAATGAGAGAAAATGTGATTTTTAAGAGCCGAGAGTGGTATTATATTATTTCTTTACACCGATGCTACTAGTTAACCTTATTTCTAGCCTTAATTGGGGAGTTTGACCAAAAGTCAAACTCTCAGCCCCGATTGGTTTGAATTATTCCTTATAAGAGCCAAATGGGGCCTAAAAGGGGGGGAAACGTGGTTTTGAAGAGATGTGAGTGGTACTATATAGTTTCTATCAATAACTGCTTCTAATTAACCTTGTTTTTAGTTTTAATTAGAAAGTTTGACCAAAACGCAAACTTTTAGTCCCGATTGGCCTGAATTAGGCCTTATAAGAGTTTAATATGGCCTAAACGGGGAGAAAACGAGATTTTTAAGAGCCGAGAGTGGTATTGCATAATTTTGATGTACAAATATTATCTATTAAACTTATTTCGAATCTTAATTTTTAAGTTTGACCAAATGCCAAACTTTCAACCCCGATTGGACTAGGCCTTATAATAAGTTCCGAATAGGGAAAAACATAGGGAAAACATGGTTCTCAAGATCTGGGAGTAGTATTATATTGTTTCTATGTACAATCATATCCAATTAACCTTGTTTATAGTATTAATTGGGAAATTTGACCAAAAGTCAAACTTCCGACCCTTATTGGCCTGAATTAGGCTTAGAAGAGTCGAATAGGGGCCCAAACATAGCGAAAACGTGGCTCTTAAAAGCCAGGAGTAGTATTACAGAGTTTTCATATACAATTACTGCCATCTAATTTGTTTCTAGTCTTAATTAGAAAGTTTGACCAAAAGTCAAACTTTCACCCTGATTGGCCTGAACTAGGATATATATGAGTTGAAGAGGGCCCAATGGGGAGAAAATGTGGTTCTCAAGATCCTGGAATGATAATACATAGTTTTTATATTCAAATACAACCAATTAATCTTATTTCTAGTCATAATTGACAAGTTTGACTAAGAGTCAAACTTTCAGCTTTGATTGGCCTGAACTAGGCTTTATAAAGAGCCGAATAGGCCTAAACGGGGAGAAAATAAAATTTTCAAGTGTCAAGAGTGGTATTACACCATTCTATATACAAAACCTACCGATTAACCTTGTTTCTTGTTGTACTTAGGAAGTTTAGCTAAAAGTCAAAATTTTATCCCCGATTGGCCTAAACGGCCATATAAGAGTTGAATAGGGCCTAAAGGGAAAGAAAACATGGTTCTTAAGATCAGAGAGTTATATAACATAATTTTTAAGTATAAATTCTACCAATTAACCTTTTTCTAGTCTTAATCGGGAAGTTTGCAGAAATTCAAGCTTTCAGCCTTGATCGACCTGAACTAGGCCATGTAAGAGCCGAATAGGGAATAAACATTAGAAAAATGTAGTATTCAAGAGACGAGAGTAGTATTGCAAAGTTTCAATATACAATTACTGCTAACTAATCTTATTTCAAGTATTAATTAGAAAGTTTGACCAAAAGCCAAACTTTCGGCCTTAATTGGCCAGAGCTAAGCTTTATAAGTGCCGAGTAGGGCCCAAACAGAGAGAAAACGTGGTTCTTAAGAGCCAAGAGAAGTATTACATAGTTACTACGCATAATTACTATCAATTAACCTTGCTACTAGTCTTAATTAGGAAGTTTGACTAAAAAATCAAAGTTTCATCCCTGCTTGGCTTGAACTAGGCCATATAGGAGCTAAATAGGGCTAGAATAGGGAGAAATCGTGATTTTCAAGAGCCAGGAGTTGTATTACATAGTTTTTATGTATAAATACTATCAAGTAAACTTATTTCTAATCTTAATTGAAAAAGTTGATCAAAAGTTAAACTTTCAACACTGATTGGCCTGAACTCAGCCTTATAAGAGCCAAATATGGCCTAAACGGGGAGAAAACGTGATTTTCAATTGTTGAAAGTGGTATTACATAGTTTTTATGTACAAATACTATAAATTAAACTTAGTATTACAAAGTTACTATGCACAATTACTTCTAATTAACCTTGTTTCGGGTTTCAATCTAGAAGTTTGACTAAAACTCAAACTTTCAACCCCAAGAAATCCTTCAAGCAAGGAATAAAACAAAATAGTTTTTCATAAAACATGAAATTCACATGATAATCAACACTCTAATATAATTAAGCATAAATATGACTCATGAGAACAAAACATGAGCAAAAAATAAATATGAGTGTATAAATAAAATGTGTAGATCATAATCATGAAAAATAGACATTCATGCTCAATATTCCTCAAAACATGAAAATCATCAAAACTATTTAATCTTCAAGGCATATGTATGTCTAATGCAAACTAGAGTTATACATACATATCCAAACACAACGAGTCCACAAAAATATATGCATGAAGGCACGTGGCTCAAAAAGGATGTATATGTATAAGATTAGTTTGAATAAGATAGACATATACATGAAGTTAAACATCAAACATGAAAACATTGAAAAACAAAATTTTCATTAACTAATTTTAATTTCAAGGTATATGTATGAATTGTCAACACAATAAGTATACATACATATCCCTAAACACAATTGAGTCCATATATATAGATTTGCATGAAAGGCAAATGACTCAAAGGGTATACATGTATAACTTAAGGTTTGGCAAAATGCACATATACATGAAATGTAAAACACATGATCTACAAAACAAATCTAAAATGGGAATACAAGTTTAAAATGTATGAATCATCAAAACTAGACTATACTAGCACATCTAATGGGTTCAAATAAGCAATCAAGCCCAAACATATATAGATTTATTTGTGGCCCACTATATGCACAAGTATAAATCCTAGTCTTAATGAAAACTAACATCTAAACATGTAATCAACACATGAAGCATAAAACCAAGATATAAATCAATCATGATAAGCATAAACATGATCATTATGTAAATCCACATGTTATTAGATTTATGATGTACATGATAGCAAATCAAATACGAGAACACAAAATAATAATCCATATTAAACATGGGTGTCTCAAATACTATACATGTATGTCAAGAATCTAATTAACATGGCATTTTCATACTAATCACTAAACAAGGAAACATGCTATAAACAATGAATATGAAAAGCATGTAAACAATAAATAGGAGTTAGGAACCGTTACCAAAACCTAGAAGGCAACTCTCCTTATCTCCAAAACATGGTGGTCCTCTCCACCAAACATCCCTTGAAAGTGATGCATTCAAATTGTTCTCATGAAGCTCGGAACGCATCCACTCCAGGGTACGGCTACTCTCACGTCATGTGAGAGCCCACACTTACATCAAAAATAATAGGAGGTGTGGTCTTTGGTACCCATATCTTATTGGGTCCATGGGGTTAGTACCTTCTCTAACCCAAACAAATTTATTTGCTAAATTTACATTATGTATTCTATCATAGCAAAATCTAGCAAGGTGGCCCTTACGTCCACAATGTGTACAAGTGTACACATGAGCATACATGTGATGGGTGTGTCCGTGAGGAGCATGTGTATGCCGTGGAGGGTGTGCATGCATAATAGATGGAACTTGTTTCTTTCGAACCAAGGATTCCAAGCGTGAATGGTTCATGGCACATTGGCTCATAGTGGAGCCCAAACAATCTACTCTCTTCTTAAGCATGGATATATCTTGTTCAATTAAAGAAGAGGTGGTACATGCAATAGGTGAGGTGTGTGATACTACATAGCATGGCAAACATGTGCATCAATCTTATTTTGCAAAAATTCATTTTTCTTTAAACATACATCTAAATCATTTGAAATAGAAATAATTTTATTTTTCAAAGCAACATTCTCTTTTAAAACAAAATCTACTTTAGAAGACAAGTTTTCATTTTTCTTTAGAATAAGATGGCAATCATTTTTAGATTTTAAAAATTCATTTTCTTTAAGTGCAAGTTCTAATTGAGATCTCAATGAATGCCTTTCATTATAGACCTCAACCTTCTCTTGCAAAACATTGTTAAGTCTAGAATGCAAACTCTTATTTTCATTTTCAAGTCCTAGACTTTTCTTTTTCAAAATTTTATATTTTTCTATTAGCTTTTCACAAACAATTGAAAGTTCTTCATTCAAAGCATGGGCATCATAATTATCACATGAAGAACTAGAACAATCATCACTATCTAAGTGGGTTTCTGATTGTACCTCAAGGGAGTCATTCCCTTGGACCATGAAGCATTGAGAATCGGATTCTCCACTAGATTCCTCTTCTTGGATTGGTAATTGAGGCTTGGAGGTGGTGGTGGTGGTTGATAACATATTCCACACTGCAAATGCGGAATCAAAGTTAGAAGCAAGCATAAGATATTCTTTATTTAATGTGCTTCTAATAGCCTCTAGGGCTTGTGCATTGGCCCCTATATGATCACCATTACCAAGATAGCATTTCTTGGTAGCGGCAAGAAAGACATGCAAACCTAGGGTCTTCAAGTACATGGACATCCTATACTTCCAAACAACAATGTTGGAAGGGTCAAAACTAGGTGGGGTCATGAAGTCCATGGTATAAACTATATGTGTGCAAACAAGCAAATGCAAACAATAGACTAGCAAACAAAGGATCTTACTCCTAGGATGTTAAGCCTAAATATCAGGAGCACTAGCTCTGATATCAATTGAAAAACACCTAGAGGGGGGTGAATAGGTGTAAGTGCTAATCTAGGAACTAAATGAACTAAATGCGGAAGCTTAAAAACAATATTGCAATCACACTTACTACAATCAACAAGTGTAGCCGAATTCCCCGTGAAGGGCTCTGGACTAACTCCTCTTGATTCCCCTAGATATGGGTTGAGGTGCTATGTGAAGCTCTTGTTGATTAAGTACAAGCGAGGCACACACACAAGCAAGCCAAGCATATAAAGGATATGACAATATAAAAAATGCAAGGCATAAATGCAAGCAATAAGATGTGAATGAATGAATGATGTTTTGCACAAATAAAAGAGAGAGAGAGTTAGAGAGACAATGGATCAAACGCAAAGGCCAAGATATGTTTCGAGGTTCGAGCACCTTGCTCTACATCCCCGCCTACACCACCGTGCAGGATTTCCAATCCACTATCTCCCATCGAGGGAACCTTCACCGAGAAGGATTTGTTACAACACTAGGAGTACCAAACTCCTCTCTCAAACAACCACCTCACAACCGAGGGGTAGGCCCTTAGCCAAACAACCAACACCTCTACCTAAGAGGGTTACAACCACCAAGCTCCACCTCACACAAGAGGGAGAAAACACAAATCTCCACCTCTACAAAAGAGGGAGCAAATCACAACCCAATACAACAATCTCAACCTCTACCAAAGAGGAAGCAACACAAGAAATCAAGGGTTTACAACAAGTGGTATATCTCAACCACAAACCTCTTTCCTTTTTCACAAACAATATGATCCTAATAGAATAGGATAGGTGATAGCTCAAGTGTGAAAAAACTAAGTGTTTTGATCAAAGAAAAACTCTTGGGAAAATACCAAATAGATATTGAAATGAAGAACAATAAACCAATTCCCAAAAACTTATTTTCTTTGAAAATAACAAAACACTTAAAAACACAAAGATGAATCTTTTTAGCACTTTAAACTCTTTTGAAAACTTAATTTTAAAACCAGAGAATGGGGGAAAATCAGCTCTAAAAGTCTTGGCCAAAACCTTAGAGAAATGGGGTTTATATAGGCCAAAACAGAAACTAGCCGTTACGCTGATGTGGCAGCCTGACAGGCTAGCGGTCGACCATCCCGGTCGACCGCCAACGGTCAGAAATATGACCGTTGGGCAAACTCGGTCGACCGCCCGGCCGACCGCCAGAAACAAAAAGCAGAGCTCTCTGGTACGGTCGGCCGCCCGGCCGACCGTCCCTGTGTCTGCCAAACGTGCACAAGCTTGTGCACGTCGATCGACCGCAAGGGTCGACCGGCCTTTGGTGCGGTCGACCCGTGCGGTCGGCCGACCTGGCCTGTCAGCCACTGTTCTGGGACAGAAACATATGTAAAGAATATTTCTAAAAATCTTTTAAGTCTTTGTAAAAATACCCAAAAATAGTTTTATCATTTTGCATTAATATATAACCATGTGATAAAAAGTTTAACTCAAATATCAAGCAAGTGAAACCATTTTTGTATTTTAACATTTTTACCAAAAATCAAAACTTGTATTTTATCAAACTTGGATTTTTCAATACATGAATAGGAAAGTCAAAATAAGTTTGTCTAGGAATTTAAAAGCATGTATGTATATCTAGAACATATCTAATATACATTAAAAACTATTTAAACTTATTTTGATCAAACTATTCATGAAAAACAAAACTAAACCATAAAACATGTGTGTTGTGTGCACTTGAGCATATCAACTATTCTTATCTTTACAAATGGATCTAAATACACTATCTAAACTAGGATACCTAAGTCTTCTTGACGATCTCCATCTTCAAGTAGACTTGCTCCCAAACCTTGATCCACAAAGTGCAAAGGAATGAACTTTAGAAGCTAATCACCAACTAATATCTTGCTAATAGATCTGAAACTTAAATTCACAAGAATATTAGTAAACATAACTACATGAGTTGATCATCATCAAAACTAGAGTGGAAGGCCATTGGGCCAACAGTTATATATATAGAAACTATGTGATACTACTCTCGGCTCTTGAAAATCATGTGTAACACCCGTTTGGGCCTTATTCCCTCTTATAAGGCCTACTTCAGGCCAATCGGGACTAAAAGTTTGACTTTAGGTCAAACTTCCTAATTAATATTAAAAATAAGGTTAATTAGCAGTATTTGTACATAAAAACTATGAATTACCACTCTCAGCTCTTGAAATCATGTTTCCTTTCTGTTTGGGCCCTCGGCCCTTATAAGGTACTCAGGCCAATCGAGGCTTGAAAGTTTGACCAAATTTAGAATACAAAACAGTTTAATTTATAGCAGTTATACATAAAAACTATGTAATACTACGCCCGGCTCTTGAAAACCTCGTTTTCTCCCTGTTTGGGCCTTAGTCGGCTATTATATGGCCTAGTTAAAGCCAATCAGGGTTGTAAGTTTGACTAAAAAAGTCAAACTTATAACCTTGATTGGCTTGAACTAGGCACAGTAGAAATAAGATTAATTAGTTACATAGAAAATATATATATACCACTCTCAGCTTTTGAAAATCATGTTTGTCTTTCATTTGGACCGTATTTGACTCTTACAAAGCCTAGTTCAGGCCAATAAGGGTAGAAGGTTTGACTTTTGATGAAACTTTTGAATTAAGTCTAGAACAAGTTTAATTAGTAGTAATTATACATAAAAACTATGTAATACCATTTTCGCCTTTTAAAAACTGTATTTTCTTCCAGTATGGACATAAGACTTAGTTCAGGCCAATCATAGGTGAAAGTTTGACTCTTTATCAAACTTCTCAATTAACTCTAGAAACAAGATTAATTAGTAGTAATTGTACATAGAAACTATGTAATACCATTCACAACAATTAAAAACTATGTTTTCCTCCCGTTTGGTCCCATTTTGACTCTTATAAGGCCTAGTTCTCATCAATCGAGGTTGAAAGTTTGACTTACGGTCAAACTTCAAAATTAAAAATTGAAAAAAGTTTAATTTATAGTGATTATACATAATAACTTTTTAATACTACTCTCAGCTCATAAAATCCTCATTTTCCCCCCTTTAAGGCCCTATTCAGCTCTTATATAGCCTAGTTCTGACTAATCCATGTAGAAAGTTTAAACTTTTTTCAAACTTTCAATTAATACTAGAACTTGTTGCTTAGTAGTAATTGATATATAAATTATGTAATACTACTTCTCGATTTTTAGAATCATATTTTCTCCCTGTTTGGGCCATATTCGGCTCTTATAATGCGTAGATAAGCCAATCAGGGCTCAAAACTTGACTTTTGGTCAAACTTCTAGATTAAGACTACAAACTAGTTTAATTAGTCGTAATTGTATATACAAACTATGTAATACTACTCCCTCCACTTTAAAACCAAGTTTTCTCCCCCGTTTAGGTTATATTCGGCTCTTATAAGGCTAGTTCATGCCAATCGGGGTGAAAGTTTGACTTTTAATCAAACTTCCTAATTATTACTAGAAACAAGGTTAATGAACAATAATTATACATCGAAGAAATGTACTACCGCTTTTTGCTCTTGAAAATTATGTTTTCCACCCGTTTGAGTCTTTTTTGGCTCTGATGAGGCCTAGTTCAGCCAATTGGGGCTAAAAATTTCACTTTTGGTCAAGCTTTCAAATTAAAAATAGAAACAAGTTTAATTAGTAGTAGTTATGCATAAAAACTATGTGATATTACTCTCGACTCCTGAAAATCATATTTTCCTCCTGTTTGGGTCCTATTTGGCTCTTATAATGCCTCATTCAAGTCAATCAGGGCTGAAGGGTTGACCTTTGGTCAAACTTTCTAATTAAGAATAGAAACAAATTTAATTAGTAGAATTATAAATAAAAACTATGTAATACTACTCCCGGTTCTTGAAAACATGTTTTCTCCCCTTTTAGGCCCTATTCGGTTCAGGCCAATCGGGCTTAAAATTTTACTTTTAGTCAAACATTCAGATTAAGGCTAGAAACAAGTTTAATTAATAGTAATTGTACATAACAACTATTTAATACTACTCCCAGCTCTTTAAAGACATATTTTCTCTCTATTTAGGCCCTATTAGGCTCTTATAAGGCCTACTTTAGGCTGGTCGGGGCTAAAACTGTGGCTTTTGGTCAATCTTTCAAATTAACTACAGAGATAATTTTAATTTATAGTAGTAATATGTAAAAACTACGTAATACTATTTCTAGCTCTTGAAAACCTCAATTTCTCCCCGTTTAGTCCCTATTCAACTCTTATATGGCATAGTGCATGCGTATCGGGGCTGAAATTTGACTTTTGGTCAAACTTTCAATAATCAAACATCCAATTAACACTAGAAATAAGGTTATTTAGTAGTAATTGCACATAAAAACTAAGTAATATCACTCACAGCTCTTGAAAATTATATTTTTCTCTTGTTTGGTCATGTTCGGCTCTTATAATGCCAAGTTGAGGCCAATCGGGGCTAAAGATTTCACTTTTGGTCAAACTTCCCTATTAAGTATAGAAACAAATTTAATTAGTAGTAATTTTACATGAAAACTATGTAGTACAACTCCCGGCTCTTGAAAAGATATTTTCTCCCAGTTTGAGCCCTATTTGGCTTTTATAATGCCTAGTTCAGGCCAATCGAGGCTGAAGTTTTGACTTTTTTATCAAACTTCCCAATAAAGAATAAAAACAAGTTTAATTAGTAGTAATTATACATAAAAACTAATAATACTACTCCCGGTTTTTGAAAGCATGTTTTCTCCTTGTTTGAGTCCTATTCTGCTCTTATAATGCCTAGTTCAGGCCAATCGAGCATGAAAGTTTAACTTTTAGACGAACTTCCTGATTAATAGTAGAAACAAGTTTAATTAATAGTAATTGTATATAGAAACTATGTAATACTAATCCTAGCTCCTAAACAATATTTTCTCCCTGTTTAGGTCATATTCGGCTTTTTAAAGGCTTTGGCTCAGGCCAATCTGGGCTGAAAGAGTGACTTTTGATCAAACTCTCCAATTAAGGCCAGAAACAAGTTTAATTAGTAGTAATTATATATAAAAACTATGTAATACTACTCTAGCTCTTGAAAATTATAGTTTCTCCCGATTGGGCCCTTTTTGGCTCTTATAAGACCTAGTTTCAAGCCAATCGGGGCTGAACGTTTGACTTTGGATCAAACTTTCTAATTAACAGTAGAAACAAGGTTAATTAGCCACAATTGTACATAGAAACTATGTAATAAAACTCCTAACTCTTTAAAACCATATTTTCTTTCTGTTTAGGTCATAATCGGCTCATATAAGGCCTAGTTCAGGGCAATCGGGACTGAAAGTCTGACTTTGGTCAAACTTTTCAATTAAGACTAGAAACAAGTTTAATTAGTAGTAATTATATATAAATACTATGTAATATTATTCTGAGCTCTTGAAAATCACATTTTCTCCCCGATTGGGCCTTTTTTGGTTCTTATAAGGCCTACTACTGGCCAATCTGGGTTGAACATTTAACTTTTAGTCAAACTTCTCAATTAACACTAGAAACAAGAAAAAATAGCAGTAATTTTACATAGAAATTATGTAATACAACTCTCAGATATAGAAAACCATATTTTCGGGTTTGGCCCATTTTTAGCTCTTATATGGCCTAATTTAGGTCAATCGAGGCTAAAAGTTTGATATTTTGAAAAAATTCCAAATTAAGAATATAAACAAGTTTAATTAATCAAAATTATATATAAAAACTATATGATACTACTCTCGGCTCTTGAAAACCATGTTTTCACCCTGTCTGGTCCCTATTTGGCTCTTGGCTTAGTTCAGGCCATCGAGGTTGAAAGTTTAACTTTTAGTCAAACTTTTCAATTAAAATTAGAACTTAGGTTAATTAGTAGTAATTGTACATAGAAATTATGTGATACTACTTTCACTTTTGAAAATAATTTTTCCTCCCGTTTCGGCCCTATTCGGCTCTTACAAGACCTAATTCAGGCCCATAAGGTCTGAAGATTTGACTTTTGGTCAAACATCTAAATTAAGACCTAAAACAAGTTAAATTAGTAGTAATTATACAAAATTACAGTGTAAAACTACTCCCGTCTCTTGAAAACTGTATTTTCTCCCCATTTGGACCCTATTTAGTTTTTATAAGGCCTTGTTCAGGCCAATCAGGGCTTTAAAATTTAGCTTTTAGTCAAATTTACCAATTAATAATAGAAATAAGGTTAATTAGTAGTACTTATACATTGAAACTTTTTAATACCATTCACAGCACTTGAAAACCATGTTTTCCTCCCGTTCGGTCCTATTCGGCTCTTATAAGGCCTAGTTCAGGCCAACCAGAGTTGAAAGTTTGACAAAAGTCAAACTTCCAGATTAAGACTAGAAACAAGTTTAAGTAGTAGTAATTGCATATAGAAAGTATGTAATACTACTCTCAGCTCTTTAAAATCAAGTTTTCTCTCAATTTAAGCTAGATGGCTCCTAGTTCAGGCCAATCAGGGTGAAAGTTTGACTTTTGATCAAACTTTCCAATTAAGACTAGAAGAAAGTTTAATTAGAAGTATTTATATATAAAAACTATGTAATACTACTCCTGGCTCTGGATAATCACATTTTGTCCCTGTTTAGGCCCTTTTCGTATCTTATAAGGCCTAGTTCATCCCAATTGGGGTTAAAGTTTGACTTTTGGTAAAAATACCCAATTAACATAAGAAACAGGAATAATTAGCGGTAATTGTACATAGAAACTAAGTAACACCACTCTCATCTTTTGAATCCATATTTTCCTCCAGTTTTGGCCCAATTCGGCTCATATAAAGCATAGTTTAGGTCATTCGGGGCTGAAAAGTTAAACTTTTGGTCAAACTTCCAACTTAAGAATAGAAACAAATTGAATTAGTAGTGGTTATATATAGAAACTATGTAATACTACTTCTGGCTCCTGAAAACATATTTTCTCCCTGTTTGAGTCCTATTCGGCTCTTATAATGCCTAGTTCAGGCCAATCGGTAATGAAGATTTGACTTTTGGTCAGACTTCACAATTAAGAATAGAAACATATTTAAATAGTAATTATATATAAAAACTATATAATACTACTCCCGACTCTTGAAAACATGTTTTCTCCTTTTTTGAGCCATACTCTGCTCCTATAATACTTAATTCAGGCCAATAGGGGCTGAAAGTTTGACTTTTGGACAAACTTCCTAATTAAGAGTAGAAACAAGTTTAATTAGTAGTAATTGTACATAGAACTATGTAATATTATTTCTGGCTCTTTAAAACAATGTTTTCTCCCTATTTAGGTCATATTCGGCTCTTATAAGTCCTAGTTGAAGCCAATCGGGGATGAAAGAGTGACTTTCGATCAAATTTCACAATTAAGACTAGAAACATGTTTTGTTAGTAGCAATTACATATAATAACTATGTAATACTACTCCCAGCTCTTGCAAACCATATTTTCTCCCCGAATGGGCCATTTTCGTCTCTTATAAGGCCTAGTTAAGGCTAATTGGGACTGAACGTTGGACTTTTTGCTGAATTTTTCAATTAACATTAGAACAACGTTAATTAGCACTAATTGTACATAAAAACTATGCAATACTACTCCTAGCTCTTTAAAATCTTATTTTTTCTCTGTTAGGTCATATTCAGCTCATATAAGGCTTAGTTCAAGCCAATCGAGACTGAAAGTCTGACTTTGGTCTAACTTCCCAATTTAGACTAAAAACAAGTTTAATTAGTAGCAACTGTACATAAAAACTATGTAATACAACTCTCA
>JAVJIF010017727.1:0-5000 GCA_038442645.1 Agave tequilana | reverse complement strand
AACCATGAGATGGAAGTAGAAGATGCCCAAGGGAACATTACTAGAAAAATTGATTCTACTAGTTTTCTAATAATTACCATAGCAACACACTTTGTTGGAAATCATAGGAGATATAAACAAAATGATAGTAGGAACTACTGGCGTAAAGGTAATACAAAAAACTATTATCCTAGACTGACCCCTCCAGACATTCAATATGAAGAAAGAGCGATATTCAAATCGAGATACGACGGTACTTCGGTATATGAATGGAATATTGATGGAAAAAGTGAATACGAAATATTAAACACTCTTCAAGAGATAGGTATGGCCGTAACGGCATACAAGACAAATAGATTAACAGAACAAAATGCCACGGTATATATAGTTACTGGATTTACAGGGCAATTAAAATACTGGTGGGATAATTCATTAACCCTAGAAGATAAGCAAGCCATTCTAAACCATGAGATGGAAGTAGAAGATGCCCAAGGGAACATTACTAGAAAAAATGATTCTACTAGTTTTCTAATAATTACCATAGCAACACACTTTGTTGGAATCTTGCGGAAGAGTTAGGATCCTCAGAGATATTCCTTACCAATTTAAGATGTTCAACACTTTCAGATTTTAGGTGGTACAAGGATATGTTCCTAACCCATGTATTAAAGAGGTCAGACTCAACAAAATCCTTTTGGAAAGAGAAATTCATCACTGGTTTACCCAATTTATTTTCACAACGAGTCTTTAATAGTATTAAGAAGGCCATGGGAATAGAAGATGACAACGTCGATTTTAGTACGATTACTTATGGACAATTATTCGCGTTTGTTAAGAAGGAAGCTTTATTAGCATGTCAAGAGTTAAAATTCCAAGCGAAATACGGCAATAAAAGGAAAGATATGGGTTCGTTCTGTGAAGCATTTGGCATCACCGGAATACGAGCTCCCTCTACAGAGAAAAAACGTCAACAAAAATCCATCTCCTACAAAAGGTTTAAACCACGAAAAAACAAATATTCCAAGTATCCCCAGAAACGCTCAAATGAAGACTATTACCAAACCTAAAAAGGTCACCTGCTACAAGTGTGGCAAACCTGGCCATATTGCCAGCAAATGTAAATCAAAGAGAAAAAATAAAATTAATGAGATAATAGACGATATATCGGACATAGATTCAAACATAAAAGAAAAATTTAAAGAAAGATTACAACTTTATTCTCAAATTAATAAGATATCTGATGATGAGTTCTATAACTCCTCAAGTTCTAGCTACAAAACGTGTAAATGTAAACAGATTAATATGATCAAAAGAAATACTCTAAAATTACAGGAGACAACAAACTCTAAAAAGGCTACTAAAGAATTAATATTTGATATGATACAACAGATTCCTGACCCAGAAAAACAAAAGGAACATTTAGAAAGATTAAAAACCCTAATTATGAAGGAAGAAGAAGACAAAGATACATTAATTCAACCCTTTAGCATTTCAAAACTCTTTGAAACCTATCCCATAACTACAAAATTAAATCACCAACCAAGTAACATTCATGAACTACGAGTAGAAATAAAATTATTAAAAGAAGAAATTAAAAACATCAAACAAAATCTAACCCAAATGGAAACCAAAAACTTGGCATGCGAGACACAAATATGCCTTAATCAAGCCCAACTTAACAAAGGAAAAGAGATTGCAACAATATCAAATCCGTTCGATGAAAATCCCCTTTTTCCATTAAATCAAATCACCATTTCAACAACTGAGCCTTCCGATTTTAACTTCATCTCAACAATTAAAGGATTCCCTTACCAAAAGTGGTTCGTATACATAACCCTTACTATTCAAAACTTTAAATCCAATTTTACTGCCATGATCGACTCTGGAGCTGACCACAGCGTAATCAGAGACGGTATATTTTCAACCAAATATTATGAATCAACAAATGAAAAATTGGTAACAGCAAACGATTCACCCTTAAAGGTAAAAGGAAAACTCAGTAAAACATCAATATGTAATGATAAGATGTGTTTCAAACACCAATTCATCATTGTAGACGACCTAAATACTGATGTAATACTAGGCATTCCCTTCCTAACACAAATTTATCCCTTTTGGGTAGATTCCACAGGTTTAGGTACACAAATCATGGGAGAAAAGATCTTATTCAAATTTATAACCCCTATAAAATACAAAGAATTAAATACTTTACAAACTAATTCAATTTACCAAAGTATAAACCTAATTCAACGAAAACAAAACAAAATCCTATTCCTCCAAGATGATATCCTGTATCACAAAATAAATCAACAATTACAAGATACACATATTCAACAACGTATCAAGCAACTCCAACAATTATACACTAAGGAAATATGTTCAGATATTCCTAACACTTTCTGGGAAAGAAAGAAACACATCGTAAGTCTTCCCTACGAAAAGGATTTCTCAGAGAAAGATATCCCAACCAAAGCTCGACCTATTCAAATGAATCATGACCTACTAGAGATATGCAAGAAGGAACTACAAACCCTCTTTGCCAAAAAATTAATAAGACCTTCAAAGTCCCCGTGGAGCTGTGCAGGCTTCTATGTCATGAACCAAGCGGAAAAGGAGAGAGAAACTCCAAGATTAGTAATCAATTACAAACCATTAAATAAGGTATTACAATGATTAGATATCCAATCCCAAACAAAAAGGATTTATTAAAAAGACTATATAAAGCCAAACTATTTTCCAAATTCGATATGAAATCAGGATTCTGGCAAATTCAAATAGCTGAACAAGACCGATACAAAACAGCATTCACTGTACCTTTCGGCCACTATGAATGGAACGTAACGCCTTTCGGATTAAAAAACGCCCCTTTAGAATTTCAAAGAATCATGAACGATATATTCAATCCTTATACAACATTTACCATAGTATATATCGATGATGTCCTGATTTACTCGGAAAACATAGACCAACACTTCAAACACCTCAATATCTTTTTTCATACTATAAAGAAAAACGGGTTAGTAGTCTCGCTAACTAAAATGAAGCTATTTCAAACGTCCATTAGATTCTTAGGACACAATATTCATAGAGGGACTATAACACCGATCAATAGATCGATAGAATTTGCAAACAAATTCCCTGACGAAATTAAGGATAAGACTCAATTACAAAGGTTCTTAGGATGCCTAAATTATGTGTCGGACTTCATTTCAAAAATTAGAATAACCTATGCACCACTATTCCAAAGACTTCAGAAGAATCCACCGGCATGGTCGAAAAGGCACACTCAAATAGTCAAACAAATCAAAGAAAACTTTCGTTCATTACCATGTCTATGCATTCCTCATCCTCATGCATTCATGATAGTCGAAACAGATGCATCCGATATAAGATACGGAGGCATATTAAAACAAAAACTCACGCATGCATCACAAGAACAGTTGGTTAGATTTCATTCTGGCGTTTGGCTCGGCCCCCAAAAGTCATATTCCACTATTAAGAAAGAAATACTTTCCATCGTCCAATGCATTTCCAAATTTCAAGACGATCTTTTAAACAAAAAATTCCTCCTTCGAATCGATTGTCAGTCTGCTAAGTTCATCCTTGAAAAAGATGTTCAGAATATTGCATCCAAACAAATCTTTGCCAGATGGCAAGCCATCCTTTCCATTTTTGATTTCGATATAGAATATCTCAAAGGCTCAAATAACTCCTTGCCTGATTTTCTGACTCGTGAATTCTTGACCACATATTCAAAATGAACGACGACAAAGGAAAGCCTTCAATTCAAAAGACAGTTAATTCAAAAGACTATGAGATAAGAATCTCATCCCTCTCAACATCTCCTATTCAAAGTCCCAACAGATTCCAAGTTCTTGGTAACTTTCCTCCTCTTCCTTTTGCTATACCAACTCCTACAAAAATTCAAAATACTCCACGACCTCAATCCGATTCCTCCCCCAAGTTTACCAAGAAAAATCCCGAACATCTACTCCTAACCACATTCACAGAAACTCCTGACTACAAAACACTCTGTTCATTCATTAACAAAATCCTACCCTTTGGTTGTCAATGGCTTCCAGATGACCCACTTAAGACTCAACGGTACTATGAGCTTATCCTCATAGACTCTGGTTCAATCGAACTCTACCATACCATGGATAAAAGCAATCCAGAGAAGATCTCTTACTCCAAGTGCATTATTAAAAAGGTGATTCGACCAACAGAATGGGCTTCTCTCGCCACAACAAAGGAGTTCACCATCAACTATATTCCAAAAGGATACTCTTATCATGATTACAGAATGGCCTGGTATCAGGCATTCCTATACAGACCATTCGACCATTTTGGTTCTTTACCTTTCATACCAATTGTCAAGCAGAGTTTCCCATATGGTTCTATGAATGGTGGCATTCATACGGACCTACTACAGACATTCTACCACCGGCAGTACTCAAGGACTTCAACCTCTATCTACTCAAAGCCAAAGGATTACATTATGTTAAAATCCTTCACTTCTACAAGGAATTCAAAGTACCATGGATATTCTGCTGGAGCTACAGAATCTCCCAACATTACTCCATTGTTGACAAGTTCCCAATGAGCCTCTTCCGGGAATTCAAAATCAAATGGTGGGACAAATTCAACCAAACTCTATGCTCAGAATCAACAGACAATGAATTCCTTAGCACTGGCAAGAAAATTCAACATCAAATCCAACAAGTCTCTAAACAAGTTGACTCTTCCTCAACCCCAAAATCAAGCTCCAAGGCTCCAATCTAGCTCCAAAATGATTCAGACTCCGATTCTGATAGTGAATTTCAACAATTCCTCCAATTTCAGAAATTCAAAAAGATGCAAAAGCAATTCAACAGGTCACAAGCCAACTCAGCAACATCCTCCACCTCAATAGACCCAATAGGCGGACAGGACCCTTTTGACATGTAATCATCTTGAAAAAAAAAACCTATACATATATATATATATATATATATATATATATATATATATATATATATATA
>JAVJIF010017726.1:0-79240 GCA_038442645.1 Agave tequilana | reverse complement strand
AATTCGGGTTGTATGCGCTTGGATTACGGTGATATGAGATAAAGGTATATAGATGAGGGTTTCCTTGTTTGGATTATTCCTTCGATGTACTAGTCTCATGAAGCTGTAACTAAGTGTTTACGATCGGTTTTGCTCGTAATCGTTTTATTCGGTTTTATCGGTTTTATGTAGTTTAGGAGATATCTGGTGTTGCCCTATCTACTTTACCTTCTCTTCTCTTATCAGACCTGAGTAGTTCCTGCTTGATATCTACTTGCTCCTGCATGCTTACCTATGCTCGCCACTTGGCTTTTTGTATCACCACTCGCCTGGGGATTTTCATCTGACTCCCCTGGATTCTCATGTCCAGGTCATGGAGCTTGGAGCCGTGTGGATTCTCCCTGTTGCTGATCAGAGTGGCGCAGCGGTAGCGTGGATCTCCAGCAGACCGTCCAGAGTCTTATCTTTCCAGGCCCCCTGTGTGCCTCTCGAGTTTCCTTTAGTAAACTCGTGAGTGCCTTTTTACTGTTCACTCTTGTACATCTCTTTGTAATCTCGCAATTGCGCATATCAGTGATGTAATATTCATGTAATATTGGATCACCTCTGGTGATAACTTTGTATTGTACTCATATGTTGGAATGTATAATGCACCACTGCTTCCGTACTCTGATTCTTGCCTGTAACTGATGCTTAGCGTATATACGTGAAGGTACTTCTGACTTGCGTATATACGTTGCAGTAATGTCTCCGTATCCGCAGGATCGGGGCGTTACAGGTTGGTATCAGAGCTTAGGCTCTCACCTCCTCAGTACGTCCAGAGGGCAAATAATGGTAAAGAAATTTGCAACTGGAATGCATGAGTCCTGGTTATACACTCCAACTACAAGTAAAGAGTTTCTATTTATTCTTGATCACTTTCCTTTGATTCCTGATCTTTTCCATCCTTACCCTGTTTTGGTTTTCGAAGCCTTATACCAATTTAAGATATGGGTATACTAGAGAGGTAGTGGCTGGTTCTGGATGAAGCTATGACATGATCTCTTCGGCCAACTCTTTGAAGTTCGGGTATTCTATATTCTCGGTTATATCTTCCAGAGTGATCGATGCCTGGTGTTCGGAATTCTTAATTATCGGTCTTTCTTTATTATGCTCGGTATTATCAGGGTTTTCTTATCCTCAGTATTCTGGCTTATTCTCAGAGCGACATTAAGTATGCAGTACAGCGGGAATTCTATTGCAAAGCTATGTTATCAGTTGGTATTATTTGGCATCGTTCAAAGACTTATACAGCCGGAAGTGCAGAAGATTTCTATATTCTGGTTATTGATCAGTCAACTTGAGGGCCCTACCTATATACTTCTTATCTTAACTGGTATAATTCCACCCTTGTCCCCTTTGTGTTCATTTTACCCTTACCGAAATTGCGAGGACGCAATTTTTTGTAAGGTGGATGGAATGTAACACCCCACTTCCGGAATACGTACTTAGTTGCGTATTCAGATTTTTCGATCGTATTTTTCGATTTACTTCTTGTATTTGTTTTGTATTATGAATTATTTATATGAACGTTTTGTCTTGGATTTGGGTTCGTGGACTCGGAGTCAGCCCTAGTCTGAACCGAGGGCCCGATCCTAGAGTATTGCTCGATTTGGACATTCTGGTATTCCGATTTGACCGATTTCAGTTTTAAACCTCATTTTCCAATATTCTAGATTTTCTATGATTTTCTGGAATTTTCTTCAATTAAGTTGGAAATCTTCAAAACCGGTGTCGGCCAGTGCCGCTGACCGATTCCCGGATTTTTAATTTACAAACTAATTGAAATTACTAAAAGTATCTTTAGACATTATTTCTCAAAATCACATTTCCTATCTAGATACCTTTTTCTGAGGATTTTACGAATTTATGGAAATTCACCGGAGTCGGTATCGGCCAGTATCACTGGTTGATTCCGGGACTATCGGGATTGAATTTCTGAATTCCGCTTTCACTTTACTTCTTAAAATCATATTTTATTCTTTTAATACATTTTCTGGATTTTTCAGAATTATCAAAATCCGGCCGACCCGGGTTAGACCGGTATCGGCGGCTGACTTCCGGATTTTTAATTTGAAAACGGGATTTATTTTGGAAAGCCGATTTCGTATTATTCCTCAGGATGACGTTTTCTACCTCCGGGTATTTTTGGGGATTTTTCTGGAACAGTCGATTTTCGGGCCATATTATAATATTATTATTATTTTCCAATCTTCCTTTTCTTTCTTTCTTTTCTTTCTTTTCTCCCATCAACCCCGCAGCCATCTCCCCCACGTGGGACACCACCCCCCCTCACCTACTCCCCATCACATCCCCATCATCCATCACTATCACACTTTCTCTCTCTCCTTTCTCTTCTCTTTTTCTTTCTTTCTTCTTCTTCTCTCCTCTCTTTTCTCTTATTCTACTCTCTTCTCTTCCTCTTGTGGCGGCTGATGCCCCAACCGAGACACCGCCGGCGCTCCAGCCACCTCATCGCGGCGAGTGATCCCCCACAACTCCGGCCGACTCCTTCCTTCTCTTTTTCCTTTCCTTTCTTTCTTTTTCTTTTTCTTTTCTCTTCCTCTAGGTCCGGCCTCCACCTTCTCGCCGGACCACCCCTCTCTCTCTCCGGCGCGCGCCGCGGCAGGGCAGACCGCCGCCGGCGTAAGGCCGGCCGTGCCTTGGGCGCGGCCAGGGGCCTTAGGCCCCCCGCGCGCGGCTGTGTGGGGCAGCAGCCCCCTCCTTCTCTTCCCTGGGGTGGCCGGCGCCACACCCAGTTTGGGCCGTGGGCGGCCAGAGGGGCCCGCCTGGGCCCCGTGCTTGTCCTGAGGGGGGCAAAGCCCCCTCTTTCTCTGCTGGAGGGGGCACAGCCCCCCCTTTTCTGTTGAGGGGCGCTGCCCCCTCTTTCCTTGCCGGCGGCCGGCGCCGCCCGGCGCCGCCGCCTGGCCGACGGCCAGGCCGAGCGCCCCCAAGGGGGGGGCGCTGGTTGCGGGAGCCTGGGGGGGCAACAGCCCCTCTCCCTTTTCTCTCTGTTCTCTCTCTTCCTCCTAATTCCTCTCTCTCTCTATCCTGAACACCCCCCTTCTCTCTCTCTCTCTCTCTCTCTCTCTCTTCATGATCCTCTCTCTCTCCTCTTGGATCTCTCTCCTTGGACATTCTCTCTCTCTCTCTCTCTTCCTGGGACTTTCCCTCTCTCGCCTCAACTCCCAGTCTCCCTTTGTGACTTGCCGACGCGGGTCTCTCCCCCGCGTCTAGGCTATCCGTAACGCGGCCTCCGCGTTTATGTATCGACGCAGCGTGGGGCCAACGCCCGCGTCTGTATCTCTCTCATGTCAACACGACGCGGAGCTAAAGTCCGCGTCTGTGTTCTCCTGTGCTTCTCCATGGCAAGACTTAGGACCGGCCACTCCTTTGGATTGTGGCCGCGTTCTTCTGCGTTGACACGACCTAGGGCCGGTACCCTCCTTTTGGATTGGGGCCGAACATCCCTTCGTCGGGCACAACAAAGGAAGCACCTTTCCTCCTCTCTGTTTGTTTCCTAACGCGGATCTCAACCCCGCGTCTGGGCAATCCTTGACACGCTTCGCGCGTTTCTGCATTGACACGACGCAAAGCTTGTTCCCGCGTCTGTGTTCTTCTTGTGTTGTCGCAACGCGAACCCCGCGTCTGCTATCCCGCGTCTGCTATTCCTGCGACGACTCCCGCGTCTGCGACCCTCGCGTCCACTGTCAAACCCGCGTCTCCCTGTATCTCCTCCTCTCCCATATATATATATATATATATATATATATATATATATATATTATTACATTTATGGCGCGTGCGCGAGTTCCATGGATTCCAGACTTTCGGCTTTCCGGTGATTTAGGCGAGTGTTCTCGCTCTCGCCTCCATTTGGGTTTCCCGCTTCGTCGGGTCGATATGTATTCCATTTCATGTATTCTGTATGGGCTGAGTCCCTGTATTTGTGTATGGCCGAGTGCCAATGACTGGACATGTATTGCTCTGTGACGAATGCTTGTACTAGGGTAGTTTCATCCCTGTACATATACCATGCATATGATGTACTTGCTGCTTTATTACATGTGGTACTAACATTGCAGGTCTCTCAGCTTGCAGACTCCGGTCGCTCACTATCTCGAAAGAGAGGTGATTGGGGCCGGCAGGTCTCTCGGTATTCAGCCTCCGGTTCCTCACTATCTCGTCAGAGACGTGATTGGGACCGTCAGGTCTTTCAGCTTCGCCTGGTTATCATGACCAGCGTTCAGCGCTTTACCTCTAGAATCGTCTAGGCGAGATGCTGCCGAATTTCCTACTCGCACTTTAAGCCGAGTTGTCCCGGTAACCTTGCCAGACGCTCCAGGGATAAATCCTGCTTGCTGTCTGTATCCCAGCTTGCTCAGCTCCGCTTAGTTGTGCTCAGCTACTGCTTTACTACATGCTAATGCTGTCTCCTGTTTATACTACTTGTCATTACATGATACTATTTAACACATGTATATCACCTGACATGCTACTACTTAGCAAGACCTCTTGTCATGACATGACTTGCCACCGGACTAGTATCAACCTCTTGACATGATTGGTTACCTGCCTCCTGTTATGCCTGTTATGTACCCTGTTATATTAATACTTGACTTGTGATTATCACATTACGGGAATCCTGACTTGTTATCCTGAATGGAACTAAGTGCCACACAGAGCAAAGTGCCACACCATATTCGGTGGGGGCCACCTCTTGAATCTGTGGGGCCACCTCTAGAATCCATCCCTTCAGAACAAAGTGCCACATGGAACAAAGTGCCACACCATACACGGTGGGGGCCACCTCTTGAATCTGTGGGGGCACCTCTTGAATCTGTAGGGCCATTCCTGTCATGACCCGTTATTCCCGTAATCTGTTAATATTGACAACTTGCACCTGGTTTGGGGAAACTGATGGGCCCTGATTAATCATGTTCATGGTGGCACTATCGAGTCACGCGTGGCCAAACACTTGGGGATCTCCTGGCGGCCACCAGGGATTCCGTGGGGTGTACTGGCACCCCTACTCCTGATTATTCCTGCCGGGTATGCACACGCCCTAGGCCTATTTCTATGGGATCTGCGATACTCTATTCCTGTTCGGGCGTCCATAAGTCCCGGTACCTAGCGGTACGTTCCGGCTCAGCACCGATACTCCTGAACCGTTGTCCCGGGCATGTACGGGACCCATCCAGAACATGATTCATCGAACTTTAATCAGTTTCCAAATAACTGGCTATATAAGTTGTGAGTGAAAGTATGTGGAATGGGACACATACTGAAGCTTGGAACTTAGGCGGCCCCAATAATAATATAATAAGCTATGTGAACTTGTTGTGCTGTTTTGTAATTCGGGTTGTATGCGCTTGGATTACGGTGATATGAGATAAAGGTATATAGATGAGGGTTTCCTTGTTTGGATTATTCTTCGATGTACTAGTCTCATGAAGCTGTAACCTAAGTGTTTACGATCGGTTTTGCTCGTAATCGTTTTATTCGGTTTTATCGTTTTATGTTAGTTTAGGAGATATCTGGTGTTGCCCTATCTACTTTACCTTCTCTTCTCTTATCAGACCATGAGTAGTTCCTGCTTGATATCTACTTGCTCCTGCATGCTTACCTATGCTCGCCACTTGGCTTTTGTATCACCACTCGCCTGGGGAGTTTCATGTGACTCCCCTCGATTCTCATGTCCAGGTCATGGAGCTTGGAGCGTGTGGATTCTCCCTGTTGCTGATCAGAGTGGCGCAGCGTAGCGTGGATCTCCAGCAGACCGTCCAGAGTCTTATCTTTCCAGGCCCCCCTGTGTGCCTCTCGAGTTTCCTTTAGTAAACTCGTGAGTGCCTTTTTACTGTTCACTCTTGTACATCTCTTTGTAATCTCGTAATTGCGCATATCAGTGATGTAATATTCATGTAATATTGGATCACCTCTGGTGATAACTTTGTAATTGTACTCATATGTTGGAATGTATAATGCACCACTGCTTCCGTACTCTGATTCTTGCCTGTACTGATGCTTAGCGTATATACGTGAAGGTACTTCTGACTTGCGTATATACGTTGCAGTAATGTCTCCGTATCCGCAGGATCGGGGCGTTACAGCCTTGCAAAGGTGCTAGCACCATTACCTAAAAAGACTAAGTTGGGAGCAAAAACTATAGACTGCGTATTCATAGGCTATGCCTTGAATAGTAGTGCCTATAGGTTTTCTGGTTCATAAATCAGAAATACCTGATATTCATGTAAACATGATTATCGAATCTCGAGATGCTGTGTTTTTTGAAGATATCTTTCCGTACAAACGGGAAGCAGATAAGACTTCTGGGAAAAGAACACACGAGATGGGTTCAGGGACGAAAGCCCCGAGGAACGAAATGTAAATGCGGAAATTGAACCAAGAAGAAGTCAGAGATCTAGAATCTCAAAATCTTTTGGTCCTGATTTCATAGCATACGCTATTGAGAGCGAGCCTCAAACATTTAAGAGGCTATGTCAAACCCAAAGCACAAATATGGAAAGAAGCTATAAATAGCGAAATAGAATCCATACTAAGTAATCATACTTGAGAATTGGTAAACTTGCCTCCTGGAAGTAAACCAATTGGGTGTAAGTGGATTTTCAAAACGAAAATTAAAACCCGATGGATCTATCGATAAGTACAAGGCTAGATTAGTAGCCAAGGGTTATCGACAAATAGAAGGATTTGACTACTTCCATACTTATTCACCAGTAACAAGAATAACGTCCATACGGATGTTGATTGCGATTGCAGTATTGCACAACTTAGATATCCATCAAATGGATGTCAAGACTGCATTCTTAAATGGTGAATTAAGTGAAGAGATATATATGGAGCAACCTGAAGGATTTAAAGTCAAGGGCCAAGACACAAGGTGTGTAAATTGGTAAAATCCTTATACGGTTTAAAACAGGCTCCAAAACAATGGCATGAGAAATTTGATAGTGTCATGATCAAAGATGGATTCACTATCAATGAATGCGATAAGTGTGTTTACACGAAACAGTTGGAGATGCATGTATCATTGTCTGTCTTTATGTAGACGACATGTTGATACTTGGGACTAATATTGAGATTATTAAGTCCACTAAAAGATGTTATCCAACAGTTTTGATATGAAGGATCTGGGGTTGCTGATGTAATTTTAGGCATAAAATTACTAGAACACCAGATGGAATCAGTCTATCTCAATCTCACTACGTGGATAAGATGATAGAAAGATTCAAGGATCATGGGATAAAAGAGGAATACAAATCCTTTTCTCCACACGTCCACCTCATAAGAATACAGGAACTGGAATAACGCCAGTTGGAGTATTCTCAGATTATCGGAAGTCTAATGTATTTAATGAATTGCCTAGACCCGATATTGCTTACGCTGTAAGCAAGTTAAATAGATACACTAGTAATCCTAGTGATCTACATTGGACCGCTCTACTACGAGTATTGGGTTACGTATCACATACCAAGGAATATGCCTTGAGATATGGAAAGTATCCTCCTGTACTGGAAGGATACAGTGATGCTAATTGGATTGCAGATTCTGAGGAATCAAAATCAACTAGCGGATACGTATTTACTCTAGCAGGAGCAGCGGTATCATGAAAATCTTCTAAGCAAACATGTATTGCCCGTTCCACTATAGAATCGGAATTCATAGCCTTAGATAAGGCTGGAGAAGAAGCAGAATGGCTTCGACAATTCTTAGAAGATATACCGTTATGGCAAAAGCCAGTGCCCGCTATATGTATACACTGCGACAATCAAGCAGCTATATCTAGGGCACAAAATGTGATATACAACGGTAAGTCTAGACATATTCGTCGTAGACATAATACCGTGAAGCAGTTGCTCTCAAATGGAATTATCTCTATTGACTTTGTATCGTCAAAAGATAATTTAGCGGATCCGCTTACTAAAGGTTTAAGTGGAGAGCGTATAAACTGCGCATCGAGGGGAATGGGTCTAAAAGCCTAACCTTACCGAGTCAGCTTAATGGAAACCTCACTTAGCGACTGGAGATCCCACGGACTTAGTTCAAGAGGAAAAACTAGTTATGATTGACTCAGCAAGTAAGCACTTGGGAGCTTGACTCCAATCCATTCCTAAGGTGCACATAAGTGCTTGTCTACAAGTGGGTTAAGGATAAGCTTAACGCTTTTAATGATGCCTATATCTTGTTCTAAACAAGTGGAGTAGAGTAGACTACTCTTAATAGGTCCATCACCTATGTGAGTATAGAGTTGGGTCGGCTCTTTGGGAATCTCTATGGAGGCTGTTATTCCCTAAAGATACTCTCTGAAACCAAGAATGTCCAGGGCCAAAACGGACACAACAGAGAACCAAAGTTGATTTGGAAAGTCACTGTGTGAAGCTTGTTGACTTGGCTTACACTAACGGCTAACAGTTCAAGACCTAGTTCACTGATTAGCCAGTAAGTCCGATAAAGCTTTCGCTATGGAAGGTTCAAGACCTAGTTCACCTATCCTTATGCAGTTTCTTTTCTCAAGTACCTTTCACAATAGAGTCAGTCTCTTTGTGTGTCATTCCTTGAATCTCTCATTCATTGTGGGGGATTGTTGGAATTGAAGAATATAAAAAGTGAATCTTCGAGATGAATTATGGCAAGATCCGTTGATCGAATCAACCGGATGATGGTTGGAGTGTGTTCTCCTTCCATTTATGATGAACGTGGTATATTCACATGTTCAATTCCGACTTCGAATGAATGAGATATTCAAGTCCAAAGGTTGCCTAATTCAAAGCCAAAAGGGACTAAAGTTAGCTACATGCATTTAGTCCCACATTGGCCATGTGATGGAAGCTCATGGGGTATAAATAGAGAAAAATGAGAATAAAGGGCGTGCCCTTTGGGTACTTGGAGTTTTCGCGCGCGAAAAGGAGAGAACTATGCACGTATGTGCGCGCGCGCCGCCGCTGGCGGCGGCGGCGCCGGCGGCGGCCGGCCGGCGCCGGCGCCGGTGCCGGTGCCGGAGCCGGTGTTTGGGTTTGGGTTTGGGTCTGAGTGAGTTCGGGTTCCCTACCTGGCCTGGTTCTTTTTGAATTGGGTCTCAAGGTATGATCCGAACCAGATCCACTTCCAAACCAGACCGGACCCGATCCACCAACAGGTTGCGAACCTGTTGGACTGCCCGCTCCGCTGTCAGGATCTGAACCGATCCGCCAACGGTCGCGAACCGGTTGGACAGCCAACGGTGCGAACCAGTTGGCAGACCAAAGGTTGCGAACCAGTTGGCAGACCAAAGGTTGCAGCCTGCCATAGGTTGCGAACCAGTTGGCAGACCAAAGGTTGCAGCCTTTGGTTGGGTTCAGACCTGAAGGCCCCTTTTGGAATGCTATATAAAGCATTCCAAGTTCTCATTTTAAGACACACCAAATCTGAGATTTCTCTCTCTCTCTCTCTAAGTTCTGACTTCGGTTCTGAACTGGGCTCCAACGAAGTGGGAATCCGCGACTTCCAAGTGAAGTGGGAATCCAAAGCGACTTCCTAAAGGAGATTCTGTCAAAATTCTTCAACCTTCCTACGTCCTCAACAGTGGGTGTTCCTCCAAAAGAGTAAGACAAATATTCATTTGAAATTTGTCGTTATACCGCTGTTTTGCTAATCCTGTGTAGGTACTGGTTGACTACGGTTTGACCGTACGGTAATTTGGTTGTGCTATCCAAATACCGTGAAGAAGTGTTGTATCTTGGGAGACCAGCGTCCATTATCCCGTTAGCACCGTGCGGGGGACGTAATTGTCTTAAGGAGATTCGCTGTAAGCGTACCTCACTTCAAATACTGTATAAGTGGACTAAGTCCTTTATACAGGGGATATACTTTACAGTATATCGAGATTGACTTAGATTCAGTCTAAGTGTTACTGTATAAGTGGATTAAGTCCTTTATACAGGGGATATACTTTACAGTATATCGAGACTGACTTGGATTCAGTCTAATTGGTGCTTAAACCAAGGAAGAAAATTGAAAGGTGGTTCTTGAATTAAGGAACGTTCTATTGAACGGAAAACCTCCCACCTGATATTTGCCGACCTGGCCAATTAGATTGTTGATATCTCAGTGATCTTGATTAGTTGTCAGATTGATTCTTGTTAAGCAGGATACCCAACAGACTTCAGGTATCCAACAACTGTAACTTTTCTTCCCTTTCATTAACTGTGCCATACTGGCACAATCCTTGGAATGAATCACTTGTCAGCTAAACACATCAGGGCCTTTTTTCACCAGGAAAGTGGGAATTATTGGGTTGCTACTAACAATCCATGCAAAGGGTTAAGAACTCAAACTAATGGACCTGAACAGACAATAAAATAAACCATTCCATTCCATAGCTTAAGTTACTCGGTTACGATCCAAAAATAATGTACAAATGATTTATCATTCCTTGAAGCAAAATAAGCAATTAAGAAATAAAAAAAAAATAGGCTAATATTCGAATACAAAAGTGTTGATTATGTTTGAATAGAGATTGATGCTCTTAATAAATTTTTTTTTTAGTGGAATTACTCAACATTCTTCGAGGGGAATGTTGGTGAAGATCTAGCCTTTATAATCTGTAATGTTTGATGGTTGACTCTGATTTCTGAGACAAATTTTTCTTAATACTTTATAAACTTTTGTTTTTGTTGTACGATTAGTTTTTATACATGTTTAGTGTTGTAACAGCGGACTTCTAATGTAAGAGATGGCAAGTGTAAAGAGCGATTAAAGAAACAACAATATAAGCTAAAAGAAATAAAAAAAGGTACGTGGCTCAGTCAATGTGACCTACATCCACGGGAGAAGACAACAAAAGAAATCCACTAATCAAAAGGAGAGAATAAAAGAGATTACAACTCTAATCTCACTCACCCAAGCCCAATGAAACCTAACTAATTAGAACTTAACAAAAGAAAGATAAATGGTAAGATAAAAGAGAGGATAATACAATATTTAGTAACTCTCTCGTTCTTATTTCTTGCCTTGAAATTTGATGCAATGTAATGCCTATTTCAGGCAAAATTTCTGAACCCCTTCATCACTTCATCCCACACATACATCAAAATTATAGGATGACTGAATTTATTTCATTAAGGTGGCTAAGATCTTCATAGGGTGGCTATTGATCACTTTTAGGGTGGTTAGAGATTTCATAGGTGGCTAATTGATTTTAAGAAAAAGTCTACAAAGATGGCTTCGTTTGTTTTTATTCATTAAATACATATCAACAAATCTCCAACTTGTCTTGAATGAATAACAAATCTCTTCACCTTAACTTGAATTATATCAAGCGTCCTTTGGATTCTTACTGTCTTCTTTAACCTCGACAGGCTAAACCTCCACCACTTTGAACACCAAGCAATTCGAGACAGTAATTGAACTTGCGCGAAGGTACGGACTTTGTCATCATATCTGCTGGATTATTTGCGGTACCAATTTTTTAATTTTGATGACTTTAATTTCTCGAATAAAGTGATACCTGACATCAATGTGTTTGGTTCTCTTATGATACATCTGGTACTTCGTCAGATATATAGCACTTTGACTGTCATAAAATATCATAGTTAATCCTTAGTGTAAGCCAAGATCTTCAACCAAGCCTCTTAACTAAATAACTTCTTCTACTACTGCCTCTATAATTGCTATATACTCTGCCTCCGTAGTAGACAAAATAACTGTCGACTATAAAGTCGCCTTCCAACTAATGACACTACCTGAAAGAGTGAAAGTATAACCTGTCAGAAATCTTCTTCTATCTAAATCGCCCGCAAATCTGAATCTGAATATCCAGCAATTTTGCAATCAGAATTAGTTTCCCTGTCAAAACACATGCTAATATTAGTAGATCCTTTTAAATATCGCAAATTCCATCTCACTGCCTGCAATGGCCTTTTCCTGGCCTGTCCATATATCGACTTATAATACTGACCGCATGAGAAATGTCCGGTCAAGTGCACACCATAACATACATAATGCTTCTAACTGCATTGGCATAGAGAACATGAGACATGTACTTCTCCTCTTCATCAATTTGAGGAGATAAATCTGCTGAAAGTCAAAAATGAGCAGCAAGTGAAGTTTTCACTGATTTGGCATCAAGCATGCCAAATCTCTCCAACACCTTCTCGATGTATTTCTTCTGAAATAGGAACAATTTTCCTTCTTGCCTATTCATGTGAATTTTCATTCTCAAAATCTTCTTCGTTGCTCCCAAATCTTTCATCTCATACTTTTATTTGAGTTGAGCTTTCAACTTATCAATTTCAGACATGTCTTTAACTGCAATCAACATGTCATCAATATATAAAAGCAAATATACAAAAGAACTATCATTAAGCTTCTGATGATAAAAATAACTATCATATTACTCCTAGAGTAACTATGCTTAATCATGAAAGTATCAAATCTCAAATACCATTGCCTAGGTGACTGTTTCAAACAATAAAAAGATTTCTTTAACTTGCACACATGATCTTCTTTGCCTTCAATAACGAATCCTTTTGCTTGATGTATAAAGATTTACTCCTCAAGCTCGTCATGAAGAAAGGTTGTTTTCACATCAAGTTGTTCGAGCTCTAGATCAAAACAAGTAACCATGGCTAGCAACACGCGAATAGAGTTGTACTTCACAACTGGAGAGAATACTTCATTGAAGTCGACACCCTCTATTTGACTGTAGCCTTTGGCTACTAAACGTGCTTTGTATCTTACAGACTCAGCACCAGGAATTTCTTCTTTCTTCTTAAAGACCTATTTGCAGCCAATAATTTTTTGTCCCTTGGGTAGCTTCACTAACTTCCATGTTTCATTCTTGTGAAGAAATTCCATCTCTTAAGTCATAGCAACATTCTATTCTGCAGCTTCATCAGAACTGATGCCTCATTGTAGGTAGAAGACTCTAGAATCTCAATGGATTATGTCACACTTAAAGCATAAGGGACCATATCTGCATAGGTGTATTACTTAGGTGGACGGATCTGCCTTCTTACTCTCCCGGTGGCAATACTGTACTGTTACTCTTATAGTGTATCATCACCCAAAATTGAACCTTGAGTATCATCGACTAGCTCAATGCGTGTGCTATCATGCACTCCTTCTGTAACTTTGCTCTCAAGCTCCACCTGCTTTCTTACTTCCTCTCCTGAACCTGTAATATCAACAACAGACTCCTTTCTTGGTTGAAGCATGTAATTTTCATCAAAAGTAATATCCTTACTAATAACAAATTTAGGTGACTTAGGATCAGGACACCACAAACTTGTATCCCTTTACCTCAGTAGCATAATCAAGAAATATAACTTTCTTTGCCCTAGGTTCAAGCTTACCATCATTTACATGAAAATAAGTAAGGCAACCAAATACTCATAAATGAGAGTAATTAGCAGGGGTACCAGACCATACCTTTTCAGGAGTCTTAAAATCAATAGCTGTAAAAGGAGACCGATTTACCAAATAGCAAGCTATATTTACTACCTCGGCCCAAAAGTATTTTGACAAACCAGCATTAGAGAGCATACACCAAGCTCTCTCCAACGGTGTCCTGTTCATCCTTTTGTCTTGTTCATCCTTTCTGCAACTCCATTCTGTTGTGGTGTGTATCAAACTATACAATGCCACACAATTCCTTCATTTTTGCAGAATTGATCAAACTCTATGGAACATAATTCCATTCCATTATTGGTCCTGAGGCGCTTCACCTTCTTTCCTATTTGCTTTTTGATCATAATCTTCCACTGCTTGAAGGTAGCAAACACATCACTCTTATGTTTGAGAGGACACACCCAAACTTTTCTGGAATAATCATCAATTAAAGTTAGAAGATAACTAGCTCCATCTTTTGATAGAACCTAAGAGGGACCCCAAACATCTGAATGGATGTAATCTAAGGTATCTTTAGTCCTGTGAATACCTGTACCAAAAAACTCTGTGCTACTTGCCAAAAACACAATGTTCATAAAAGTCAAGCTTTTCTATTTTCTGGCCACAAAGCAAATCTTGCTTACTCAGTATATGTAGTCCTCTCTCACTCATATGCCCTAACCACATATGCCACAAACGAGTGGTATCTAAGTCTGGGTCTTCTAACATTGACATAGCGGCATCACCTATCACCATGCAACCTTGAAGGATATAAAGGGTATTCACCTTATTTCTTTTCATCACAATAAGAGAGCCTTTGTTAACTCTCAAAACTCCACCTTCAGCTGAAAACTTATAGCCGTTGGAGTCAAGGGTGTCCAAGAAATTAAATTTTTCTTCAAATTCGGCACATACCGAACATTCTCCACGTTCTAACAATACCATCATGCATGCTAAGCTTGATTGACCCAATACCAATTGTCTTGCAGGGCATGTTATTTCCCATTAAGACATTACCACCATCAATTGGCTGATAGATCACAAACTAGTCCTTGTACGAAAATATGTGATAAGAACAACCTGAATTAAGAACTCACTCATCTCGTGAACAGGCATCAAAGACGGTAACTGAAAGAACCTCATGTGATATGGAGGCTCTTCTACAACACTAACAATCAAAGATTTCTGATCTTGCGATTTCCTCCTTACATCTTTTTTTCTTTTTCTTTGAGCTTAAACAATCTTTTTATAGTGTCCGAACTTATGGAAATAGTGACACTCAATATTTTTTCTTAACCTAGATTTAGATCTAGATTTTTCTCGTGATTTTTCTCGACCCTTCTCTATACGACCATGGACGAACAAGCCTTTAGCTTGATTCTCACTTCCTACAACTGACCCTTTTTTCTTAACTCTTTAGAATATAAGGCTGATTTAACATCTTCTAAAGAAAGTATATCTCTACCATATAGCATACTATTAACCAAAAATTCAAAGGAAGGAGGTAGTGAGCATAATAAGATGAGAACTTGATCTTCTTCATCTATTCTAACATCAATATTTTTTAAATCCATGAAAAATTTATTGAGCTCATCTAAGTGGTCTTTAATTGGCGTACCTTCATGCGAAGGGTGAAAAGACGCTGCTTCAAGTAGATCTTGTTGGTCAGGGACTTTGTCATATACAAGCTCTCTAACTAGAGCCATAAACCGGCAGCAGTATCTTTATCGGCAACCTCCGCAAAACTTCGTCAGCTAGATAAAGTTGTATGTTACTATGCGTCTTCATCTCGAGTTCTTCCTTTTTATTCTCGGGCATGGATTCTGGAAACTCTTTTTTACCGGACAAGACTTTCAACAAGCCTTGTTGCACCAAGAGAGCCTGCATTTTGACTCTCCACAAACTGAAATTATTTCTCTCATCGAATTTCTCTACTTTATACTTTGCCAAAATCATCTCGAAACCCACAAGAAAATAACACTAGATTTGATACTAGTTTGTTGTAACAGTGGCTTCTAATGTAAAAGATGGCAAGTATAAAGAGAGATTAAATAGATAGCAATATAAGTTAATAGAAATAAAAAAAGACAGCATACCAGTATTTAATGTGGTTCGGTCAATGTGACCTACATCCACGGGAGAAGACAACAAGAGGAATCCAGTAATCAAAATGAAAGAATACAAGAGATTACAACTCTAATCTCACTCACCCAAGCCCAATGAAACCCAACTCATTAGAGCTTAACAAAAGGAAGATAAATGGCAAGAGAAATGAGAGGATAATACAATATTTATCAACTTTCTCGTTCTCACTTCCTTGCCTTGAAATCTCATGTAATGTAATGCCTATTTATAGGTAAAACTTCTAAACCATTTCATTATTTCACCCCACACATACATCAAAATTATGGTGGCCGAATTGATTTCATTATGGTGGCTAAAATCTTCATAGGGTTGCTAAGATCTTTATAGAATGGCTATTGATGACTTTTAGGATGGCTAGAGATTTCATAGGGTAGCTATTGATGACTTTTAGGGTGGCTAGAGATTTCATAAGGTAGTTAATTGATTTTGAGAAAAAGTCTACAAAAATGGCTTGATTTGTTTCTATTCATTAAAGACATATGAACACTTAGTGAAATGAGTTTTCTTTGATATTGTACATTGACAAAGAGGAAAATGACTATTTGTTTTTAAGTACTAGGTGATTAATCTCTAATTTTACATAATTTTTATCACATCCGCATATTTATTTGCTGTAAAATTCTGCTAATAAAGCTTTGCTTGCTTGATCCTAGGTCCATGGTGTGCAAATAAAGAAAAAGACCCTAAATCACCATTTAATGGGTGATTAAAGACCTACCAAGTAGCCATTGACCTTAGACAGGAGATTTTGTCAGCCCAGGGTATCAAATCAACAAACCAGAAGATACAGCTGACAGGGAACTAAAGGGACGACACGCAGCAGGAAGCCAGGCGCGCGCTGCCTTAGCAGGGCTGCGGCTGCGCTGGTGCTTTGGGCCAGGGGTTGTCCCCCTGGCCCCTTTTCCCCTGGTGCCTATAAATACGCCCCTGGGGTTCAACAGAGAAGATATCCAGAGTTTGAAGAGTAATTTTTATTTTGTTTCTAATAGTTGTGATTGTTTATTTTGTTTGTTTTTTCTTCTAGTTTTAGTTTTAGCTATTAGAGTGAAAGAAAGAGTGTGTAAAAGTTGTATTTGAAGGGTGACAAGATAATACAAGTAATTATTTCTCTTTCTTCTTTCCATTTGCTTGTTGTTTTTATTTGCTTCTATCTCTTTGTTTTAGTGTAACTCCCTTTCTCTTTACTTCTTTTCTTTTGTTGTTTCTTATACTACCATGTCTAACTAACTCTTTCATTACATGGCTAACTAATTATTAACCCACTAATCTCTAACAACTTGATTGATAAACCTAAATAAGTTAATAGTGTCAAATAAGCCTTGTACAAATGAGAATTATGATATCTTAAGACGAGGGTTCAACTCTAACTTACATATAAGTATGTTTTCCATTGATTTTGCAAAAGGAGAAAACTTACAAAAAGGGGTCGAAGAGCTAAATTACAAGTAATTCTTTTGCAATAAAAAGATTACAAGTAGATCTCCTTTGAGATTCTGGAGAAGTGTGTCGATAGGAGTCTGGTCAGCGCGCGACCACTTTGTCTCTTTGACGATGCCTTAAATTCACTCAGTACTTGAATGCCTTAAATTCGCTTGTGCTTCCAAGCTTGAAGCAGCGGCGGTGCGATTAGGCCATAAGGCCTATAATAGGACACTTGAAGTCCTCTTCAAGGAAACAGTCCATTCATGACATCTCCTGGTTGTTCAGAGAAGGATACACAGATCTCTGAAATAATGGGGTGGCCACTCTGGTCATTAACCAGCCAAGAACTGGTGAGTCTCGGTCATCCGAGACTTTACCAATAGACTAATGACTTTAGGGAGTTTATCTCCCTTAATTTAGCTTTATTAGCTACCTCAGGGATTAATTTTTCTTGTTCTTCATTTTGTATCGACTGACCTTGATCTGTTGAATCTGCCTGTTAAGTTCGCCACATAGGCAAGGATTGGGACTTAGTCTCTTCAAGGTTGAGCCAATCTTGCCATATAGGTGGGGTCAAGACTGCGTCCCTTCGGATCAGTCTGGCTTAGCGATATAAGTGGGCTAGGACTTGGTCCTTCTTTAAGGCTTCTCCAGCCTAACTGCCTTAGCCTGAACTAAGACTTGACTTATGCTGAGCTAGCCCATCATCACTGTGCAAGCGAGGCTATCCTTTGCTTAACTGAAATCCATCCTTAAAGCGCAACTGGATCGGATATATATTGCTTCGCCTAAAAAATTTGACTTAGCAGTTCGTCTTCACAGCTTTCTCTTTGATTTGACGCTAACCTGTTTCCCGTTTGCGTTGCAGTGAGCTATGCCCGCCAGTCTTTTGTCTTGATGAAAGAGACTAGAAAATTGTCTCTTGATCTCCAATTTGAAGCTCTGATCCTAAGCAAGAGGAATAAACTAGAGCAGCTAATGCCTGTTCCCAGAAGAAGTTGACAGTCGCTTATCTGAGATGATCCACTTCGAGAAGGGGCTGGTAGTCGCTTATCCGAGATGATCCATTTTAGGCAAGCGAAAGTTACCTGTAAGGTCCGGATCCTTCCTTTGCCAATTTTCATCAAAGAAGATCCAGCTTTCTGGTGGCAACCGGTCCTTTACCAATTTTGATCAAAGAAGATCCGGCTTCTTGATGACAAAATTTGCCATTATGTGAAAGATTACGGCCTTGTACAGGAAAAGGCCTTTCGTGTCCAGTTAGTTTGGCTTATCACCTTGGAAGGAGATAGGACCACTTGTATGCCTTTGAAGCAATGATTCGGTTGTATGAAAGACCACTTTGATGTAGTGTCAATGTATCTTCTCTTTTGAATCAAATAAAATGTTTATTTTCTGTTGTTTATCTTCTTTGTTTCCCTCCTTTTTGATCCGAGAACACCTGGAGTGGACTAGCTTCGGTAAGCCTTTTCCTTAGGAGGAAATGAAAACTCTTAGCCGAACTACACATCTAGCGAAGCTGAAGATAGATTTCCAAATAAGTCAGGAGCCAGTTACTGGTGAAGCTAGCACGGAATTTTCGTGAAGTTAGAGATGTACTTTTAGCGGAGCAAGGCATGTTTCTCAGTGAAGCTATTGTTAAGTCAACATTAGATTCACGGCGGAGCTAGCCCTTAGCGGGGCTGAAGTAACACTTCTTGGGAAGGTGCTTTAGGCGCCGTTTCAAATTAATTTGAAATGACTGCCTGCGCTCTTTTCAAGGAGGCGGAGTTTTAGGCAATCATTAGCCTATAAAAGCCTGATCGGGCTGAAAGAAAAGGCACCACTTTTCTTTGAATTTTCAGAGAACTGCAAATCTCTTCTTCTTCTTTCTCCTATGTTTTGAATTTCAAGAACTTCTTCAGTTCTCCAATGGCTCCCAAAAGACGAGCAGAAAAGAGGTAGCAACCTCTACGATACCCTCTCTTCCTCCTCCGATCATCGAATGATCCATTGCGGGTAGGGATCTTTCCCTTTTGTTCAGAGATTTTCATCTCTTCTTTAAGCCAATCTTTCGACTATCTCATAATGAATCTAGAACGATACATTGTGATGCAGTGATCTTAGGGAGTTCAAGTCCCTTAATTTTCGTTGATTTCTTAATTGAGAATCTAAGACTCGAAGGGGTTTCCTCTCCAAACTTCTATGTGAAGCTATCCCTTCGGCGGTTCACATTCTGTTGGATGATAGGATGCAAAGTTAGCCTTAGAAGCGTGGTTGGAAAAGGACCTTAATGCCCTTGAAATAGTTTTTTAAGCGGTAATATTCTTCTGGCGAAGTTAGCTCTTGGGGCTTTGTCGCGTTCTGTTATCCGAGGTCAAGCTTTCAGAGCGAAGCTACTACTTACATATTTTTTCTGCATCCTGCCTTCATGTGGAGTGCGGAGTTAAGCTGCAGCTACGAAGCTGAGCTCGGGGCGAAGCATTGTTAGGCCAGCTTCGCTCGGAGAGCGAAGCTATGCCTTAACAAAAATTACATTCTTGTTTTAGCTCTCCTTCAGCCGATGAACTAATCATAGTTTCTCCTTATTTTTGCAGTGCACTATACTCCTGATCCTCTGAACAGTCTCTTTGGAACAGCTAGGGTGATGGACGGCAATCTCAGCCTGCAGTTCCAAGGACAGGCTTCATTATTCAGCGAGCAGAGCGCTCCTGGTCGGGATGCACTTATTCAAGCTGGTGATCAGCGTACCATGATGAGCATCTTAACTACTGCTCCCCTTAAAGATTCTGACTGAAGAATCTATCAGAAGCCCAGCTTCATGTTTGGAGATGCAGCACCAGACAACGATCACCAGCTGCTAGTCAGAGAGGGGCAGTGAATTTTCAAATTGGATGGTGAGAAGTACTATCTCTCATCTAGAAAGCGACATTTTCCCTTGTCCTTCTTTCAATGTGTGACGAGGGTTCGGAAGATGCAGTGGCAAGTGACTCGGACTACTGAATCCATTCACGTGGGAAAGTTGATAGCTCCGTCCCCTGGTTATACGACGGCGGGTCCTCCTCGCTGTATATTGGGTCTCCACCCTGGGAACGTACTTCCAGACATCCCAGTGGGAGAAAATCCCGTGGTGGCTCAGACTTTTGGGAATCAATTTTTTAAGGTTTATGGCAATTATCCAGCCACTGATTTCAGGACCCCGGGTTGGATTCATTCTCCCAAGGCGTGGTGGAGGGACTTGACTTTATATGTTCTTGCCCATTTTGAAGAAGATCTGGAGAGGCTGAGAGTCTACGAGGCCGTTAGGGCGACCTGTTATGGCATTCAGATGAGCGCAGTGAACTTCTACGCCATCTTTGAGTTATACTGCCCGGCTACAGGGACCTTCTTCACCCCTATTGGCGAATTGGGCATGGCTCTACACGAGATGTAGGAAGTCTCTGCTCTGCCTTTGGGGTCTCTCCCATATGAAGAATATTTCCCGTGCGAGGCGAATTGGCACTTCTGGAGAAGCAGGACCCGCCTTGTTTGAGACTTATCGGGAGTTGATGTGCCACCTTTACATTTGCTCCAGCATGCATGGGAGCGATAAAGGAGCTTCATGCAGTTTGAAGAGCTGGGGTAATTATTTGTTCCCCGACCTGGAAGGTACACCTGAAGCGGCTCACTGTGGAGTTGCAGATGAAGACATCTTTCGCCGGATGCAAGAGCACTCCTAAGGGGATTTGATTCTAGAAGAAAATGATGGATCCTATGAAAAAGGTGATATTCTTCAGAGTTTTCACCACCAGGCTCGTCGGCCGACGTCCCGGAAGGTACTTTTGGCTGGCTTTTTAACGGTCTGGTTGAAGAGATGTGAGGTGACATCTTCGTCTAGCGATGTCATTCATCCGACTGTCTTATTGCCTGCTGTTTGACTAGTCCATGGTCGTTCTCTTGGACTTCTTCTAGCCATGGTGTGTTATATTCAAAGAGGCCTTCGTGGATTGACAGATGCTTTCTATAGGCCACCAACAACGAAGCGGGGAAAGGAGACTATCTTGCCTCGCGACGGACCAAACCCCAGAATTAGTTTGCCATATACTTATTTGATGGCATGGTTCGCCCTTCACTGCCCCTGCATTATCCAAGCTGGAGAAGAGCCCCCAGAAGGTGTTCGCATAGCGCTTCTCTGTCGATTCGAGGGGTGTTCGTGGTCAAAAACTTATGTGGCTATGATCCGTAAACTGCTGTGCCGTCATGACGTCTATAGCCTTTTTCTGATGCTTCCCCTACATTCGCGATGCAGGCTATGGTGAAGAATTCAAGGATGTAGGGGAAGGGCAGACATCATTGAGTCGGAGAGTCTTCGAATAGCTGGTTAGCATCCGACCATCCTATTTGTTGTATAGAAGCGGGGACACCTGTTACCTGGAGCCCTATGTTCCGAGTCGGTTTGCCCGTCAGTTTGGGTATAACCAACCGTACGTAGGTAATCCGAACAGCAGCCTGGCCTTTATGGGGAGCCTCATCAATGGAGCTCGTGCCTGGCAGTTCTTCATTGCAGGCTGTACTGAGGCGCGACTGTGCATGCCGTTAAGGACTCCTAACCTTCTGACGACCCTGGGATTCTGCCATTGGTATAGAACCTCAAACTCCACACCCACTGGATTTTCTATTAATTCCTTTGGTGTGAAGTTGATTTCTCAGCAGTTGAAGCGGAAGGTCACTGAGAAGAGTAAGGGTAAGAGGGTCCGCGTTCCAGACCTCGTGGAATTCATTGCTGCTGATGATAGCGAAGCCTCGGATGCAGGAAGTCCTCGCTTTGAAGCGGATACAGGTGCTGAGGCTCTAGCAGCTACTTCTAGTGGGGTAGGTACAGGCCCCATGGATGTTGATGTGGAAGAAGTGGAGAAAGAAGATCCTGACGTCCACTTCAAGCGAAAGCGGGAAGGCGGATCTTGTAGGAAGAGGGTAGTGAAGAAGCCTCATCGCTACGCTCCCACGGTTATTGCAGAGGGCGAATCATCTGCAGTGCCTGCTCCTCCTGCTCCATTAGTCCTTAAGCTGTCGGCCGGCAGACCGCTGGTAAAGCTGCTCCGGACCCGGGTATGATCAACTCCGTGCTTATAATACACTCTTATGTATTCCAGACAGCTCATTGTTTACTTTATGATTCAGAAACTGAGGTGGTGAAAGACCCGAGAGCTGAGGCTGTTAGAGAACAAGGGGAGCATTATGATCCCCTGTTCACTTATAGAGAAGGTAATGAGGCTGGCTATTTCGCCGTCTCGGAAGAGTCTAGGGGTGATGCGGCCGATGTAGGTCCTTCGAGTGTTGGGACTTCAAAAGGAAGTCCCGTAGCTTTTAGCTCTTTTGGGTAGACCACAGAGAGTTCGGCAAATGAAGGTAGGCCGGCCGTCCGTGTTGACTCTGCCAAAGACTTCCCTATGGTTTCTGAGAGGACTGAAGTCGTTGTTGAAGGACTTCAGGGAGAGATTGCGGCCAACGCAGTCGAGATGATACCATCTTTTGGTAGCATTTTGCTCTTTCGTGAGTGATTTTCTTCTGATATTCATTACGCCTTGCTTAAACAAAATCTTGCTACAGGTGTTCCACCTCTTGGTGCATCGACTTTGAAGGAGCCAACTAATCTTCGTGAGGGGACCGAAGGTGAAGCAAGTACTTCGACCGCGGCGGATGCTGCTGAGCTGGAGGCCTTGTATCATGGTCTGCCTTCCTATCAACCTGAACCGACAAGTGGAAGGGGGATTGAGGGAATAGTAGTTATGGAACCATCCTTTCTTCCAACTATATCGGTAAGTGAGATGCCATTGGTTTTGCCGGTGTCACCTATTTTGCTAAGCGGGAGCTAAAGGTGATTACCAGTCCTACTTCTCTAACATTGGTGGTTGAGCCGGCTCTCCCAAAAATAGTCACTAGTTCTACTTCAATTGTGGCTGGTGTACTGGTTTCAATGAGGACTCCTTCGAGATCACCGACGACCCCTCATGTTGCTGCAACCAGTGCTTCTATCATTTCCTCCATAGTTACGCCAGTGAAACTGGTGGAAACTTTGTCTTCAGGGGCTGCTAGTTTGCCGGGAGTAGTTGAGGCCGAGAATGAATTCATGGCTGAGTTAGTCGACAGCTTTTATAAGGGCTTGAAGCGATCCATTGTTTTGGTCTTGAAGGGCTCGACTACCTCATTCTCTGCTTTACAGGTGGTTCTCTCCCGAAGTATTGACAGTATCTGAGACTTTAGAGGGGATGACCAGCCTGCCACATTGGAGCTTCTGGTGGACAGACTCGAGAGGGATGTGGACGAATGACGCCGTCTTAGCCATTCAGATCTGGAGTCTTCAGTTAACAAACAGCTTGCGCATCTTGTTGCTCAAATGCATGAAGCTCATCTCGTCGCTCAAGAAGCTGCTAAGGCAATTTCTTCTGATTTGAAATCCTTGGAGACAAGGAAAGTAGAGCTCGGGGATGCCATGAACGCTTCTAGCAGTGCTCTTCTTGACCCTGAGGATAAAATTGAAAAGGCCAAGGAAATGATCAAGAAGGCTAATCTCCTTTTGTCCAAGGCTGAACCAGTGCGTCTTGAAGAGACTGCTCGGCTTGAGCAGCTTAAGACCTAGAATGACGAAGTCTTGCGGCAGGAGCTAGCACAGAGGGTAAACTTGGTTGAAATTGAAGCTCACTTGGCCCAGACAGCGAGCTTTAATGAGGCTGAGTTGAGGTCACAGCCGCTTATCAGGGCTGCTGAAGAGAGGAAGACTAGGCTGGCCACTCTTGAAGAATGGATCAAGTCTTATGAAGTGCCGTCGTAACTTGTAGTCTGTGCATTCATGTATCCCTCTTTTGGAATCAATAAAAAGTGATTTTATTTGACTCCCCTATTACATTTCTAACTTGTTTTATCTTCTGAATTCTTACTTTCAAGTTGTATTGCAGCCCTTTAATCAGCGGTGACAAGCTGAGAGAATTAATCACACATTTGAGAAAATAGTCCTTACTGGACTAAAAGATGAGACTTGGCTATCTGCCGGTTCAGAGGTCGCAATGACATAACCGATTGAGAAGCCACCAAGCTTAAAATTTTGTCATATGATGACAAAGAAATAGTCCTTACTGGACTGAAAGATGAGACTTGGCTATCTGCCGGTTCAGAGGTCGCAATGACGTAACCGCTTGAGAAGCCACCAAGCTCAAAATTTGTCATATAATAACAAAGAAATAGTCCTTGCCGGACAGAAAGATGAGACTTGGCTATCTGTCGGTTCAGAGGTCGCAATGACATAATCGATTGAGAAGCCACCAAGCTCAAAATTTTGTCATATGATGACAAAGAAATAGTCCTTGCCGGACTGAAAGATGAGACTTGGCTATCTGCCGGTTCAGAGGTCGCAATGACGTAACCGATTGAGAAGCCACCAAGCTCAAAATTTGTCATATAATGACAAAGAAATAGTCTTTGTCAGACTGAATGATGAAACTTGGCCATCTGTCGGTTCAGAGGTTGCAATGATGTAACCGATTGAGAAACCACCAAGCTCAAAATTTGTCATATAATGACAAAAAAATAGTCCTTGCCGGACTGAAAGATGAGACTTGACTATCTGTCGGTTCAGAGGTCGCAATGACATAACCGATTGAGAAGGCACCAAGCTCAAAATTTTGTCATATGATGACAAAGATATAATCCTCGCCGGACTGAAAGATGAGACTTGGCTATCGCCGGTTCAGAGGTCGCAATGACGTAACCGATTGAGAAGCCACCAAGCTCAAAATTTGTCATATAATGACAAAGAAATAGTCCTTGCCAGACTGAAAGATGAGACTTGGCTATCTGCCGGTTCAGAGGTCGCAATGATGTAACCGATTGAGAAGCCACCAAGCTCAAAATTTGTCATATAATAACAAAGAAATAGTCCTTGCCGGACTGAAAGATGAGACTTGGCTATCTGCCGGTTCAGAGGTCGCAATGACGTAACCGATTGAGAAGCCACCAAGTTCAAATTTTGTCATATGATGATGAAGAAATAGTCCTTGCCGGACTGAAAGATGAGACTTGGCTATCTGCTGGTTCAGAAATCGCAATGACGTAACTGATTGAGAAGCCACCAAGCTCAAAATTTGGATGGGACTTGAAAGAAATTGTCAGAGGTATATTGTTAACGTGACAACCAGAGAAGTCCACTAAAGACTGAGTGGGACTCAGAAACTTGCTGGGGAGCTAGGAAATGAATCCCATAAAAGATCATATGTCAGAAGTGTAATGTTAACGTAATAAAAAGAACTTCGTAGGAATTTGGAAAGCAATTTGTCAGAGGTGTAATGTTAACTTGACAAAAAGATTTGCCAGAGGTGTAGTGTTAAACATAGCATGGAAAGATCTCGTTTTCACTGAGAAAATCGAGGAGATCACTGTCATAGGTTTAATGTTAACTTAACAGCGAAATGGATGTCAGAGGTGTAGTGTTAACTTGGCATGGAAAGGTTTCATTTTCACTGAGAAAATCGAGAAGATCACTGTTATAGGTTTAATGTTAACTTAACAGCGAAATGGGTACCAGAGGTGTAGTGTTAAACTTATCATGAAAGGTCTCGTTTTCATTGAGAAAATAGAGGAGATCACTGTCATAGGTTTAATGTTAACTTAACAACGAAATGGATGCCAGAGGTGTAGTGTTAAACTTAGCATAGAAAGGTCTCGTTTTCACAGAGAAAATCGAGGAGATCACTGTCATAGGTTTAATGTTAACTTAATAGCGAAATGGATGTCAGAGGTGTAGTGTTAAACTTAGCATGGAAAGGTCTCATTTTCACTGAGAAAATTGAGGAGATCACTGTCATAGGTTTAATGTTAACTTAACAGTAAAATGGATGCCAGAGGTGTAGTGTTAAACTTATCATGAAAAGGTCTCGTTTTCACTAAGAAAATCAAGGAGATCACTGTTATAGGTTTAATGTTAACTTAACAGCAAAATGGATGGAAAGATCTCGTTTTCATTGAGAAAATTGAGGAGATCACTGTCATAGGTTTAATGTTAACTTAACAATGAAATGGATGTAGAGGTGTTTGAACATAGCAGTAACTCGAGTGGATCTGTCATTCTTTATATGTGGTCTTACCATTCCATGGATGAGAATTGGTAAGTAATTTTGGAGAGGGAATCAAATGGGAACAGGTCCCTTAGGATTTTTAGCAAATCCTCAGCTGTCAATGGGATTGATATGCCTTTACCAACTACCATTTGAGTCGGGCTAGTCATGCTATTCCCCTTAGCATGATGAGTTGTCGAGGACTTATGTTAGGCTTAAAGGCCAACATTTTTCTCTGTCCTTAACCATTAAAGGTGTTAGATTATTGGGTTGCTGTATTCATAACCTTGATTCTTCTTTGAGAGAACCAGTGTACGATCGGCTCTATACTGGTTTACGGTCGTATGATCTTGTTTGGAGGAAGAGGGGGGCTCCTTCTGCATATCTTGGATTTGAAGGTCTTGATCAGAGGTGTAATGTTAACTTGATCATGAGAAAGATCCTTATCAAGGATAATACTTCTTTAAGAACTTGTCGTTGATTGACATCATGAGTAAATCACCATCTGAAGTCATAAGGCGATATGTTCCATTTGAATAGACTGTTTCTGTTACAAACGGTCCCTCCTATTTGGGCTGAAATTGCCTTTGATTTTGTGCGTCATGATCGTTGGTCGTCTGACGGATAAAACTAAATCTCCTTTCTAAAAGACTCTTTGTTTGACTTTCTTATTGAAGGCTTTTGAGATCCTAGCTTGATACAACTCAATGTGCTGCTGAGCTTGTAACCGCTTCTCATCTAGGGCTTCGAGCTCTTGAAGACGTAACCGATCATTATCATCTGATGTGATCTTAGTGATCAGAGCGACTCGTAATGACGACATCTGGATTTCCAACAGTATGACTGTTTCACACCCGTATACCAGGAAAAAAGGCGTATTGCCTGTCGGGGTCCGAACCGTGGTTCGGTAGGCCCAAAGAAATTTACTAAGATTCTCATTCCAATCTCGCTTACTCGAGGAGACAAACTTTTTGAGTAACTTAATGATTGTCTTGTTGAATGCTTCCGCCAAGCCATTAGCGACGGGATTATAAGCAGTTGAAGCCACATTCTGAATTCGGTATTTATCACAGAAGCGATAGAATACCTGGCTTGCAAATTGGGGACCGTTATCATGGATGATCCGCCTAGGGACACCAAATCGATGAATGACGTGGTGTTTGATGAAATTAACCATGTTGGAAGTTTTGACTTCAACCAATGGTATAGCTTCTGCCCACTTTGAAAAGTAATCGGTTATTGCTAAGATAAACCAGTGACCTTTTATTGAAGAGGGGCTGATTGGCCCTACGACATCGATTCCCCATGCTTCGAATGCCATGAAGCAACAGTTGGGTGGAGCAACTCCAGAGGCTGGTGTATGAAGTTCACATGAATTTGGCATGCTTTACACCTTTGCGCATACTGGATAGCTCGCTATCATGGTTGGCCAATAATATCCAAGCATGTGCAATCGATCTTTGAGTTTTAGATCTGGCTGATGAGCTCCGCATATGCCGTCGTGTGCTTCTTTAAGCACTTCCTGTGCCTCTGAATTAGAAAGGTAACAGAGGAGGATACCGTCATATGAACGACGGTAAAGTATCTTCAGAGTTGGATCATAGTAAAAACAGAAAGACCTTCGTCTGATAGAATCCGCTTCTTTAGGATTGTCTGGCAGCAGACCATGTAGAGCATAGTCGATGAAAGGAAATCGCCAATCTCTCAGGTCAAGATCCATTGAGATATTATAGACCTCTCTGGTTCTTAACATATATTTAGAGCAGACAAGGTATCGAGTCGCCACTGTAAGGTGATACTCGGTGTCGACTGGTAAGGCTAATGTTGTTGCTAATGCAGTAAGAGCATCCGCCTTAGTATTCTGAGATCGAGATACGTGTCCGATGTAAAAGCCATCAAACAGATTAGCCATTTCGATGACTGTGTGATAATAAGGCACCAATCCTCGTGACGGACCTCATATTCGCCTTTAACCTGATTGATAATCAATTTTGAATCGCCAGAAGTTTCAAGGTAGCGTACCCCATTCCGTGGGTGAGCTAAAGATCAATAAGTAGAGCATTATGTTCCGCTACATTATTGGAGCATGATTCCGTCAGAGAAAATGCTCTAGAAAGGACATGATTCTGTGGAGAGATAAACACAACTCCCACGCCGACAATGATCCTACCTTTAGGGCCTATTCGTGATGCTCTATCGAAGAACATCTGTCATACTTCATCTTCTGAAGTTATATTAGATTCAAAGACTTCATCTGGAATGTCTTCATGAAGTTTTGAGTTTTCCGGAATCAGATGAGCAGCCAAGAACTCTGCAAGTGCCTAGCCTTTAACCGCCTTTTGAGGGATAAAGAGCATATCATATTGAGACAAAAGAAGCGCCCACTTAGCTAATCTTGAATTCAACGATCCTGACTTTGTCATGAGAAGACGCAAAGGATTTACTCTGAAAATGACATGTATGGTTTGGCCAACCAAATAATGTCGTGTCTTCTGAACGGCAAAGACAAGAGCTAAGCTCTCCTTCTCAATAGGATTATAGCGAGATTCCATCCCTATCAGAGTTCTGCTCAGATAATAAATAGCCTGTTCGTGACCATTGTTGTCTTTGAGTAAGCAGGGCACCAAAAGAATAGTCCATAGCTTTCACATAAAGCAAGAATGGTTTCCCTGATGTGGGAGCTACTAAGACTGGAGGTTTTGTGAGATATCTCTTGGTATCCTCATAAGCTTTTTGACAAGCTTGATACTATACAAAGAAAACACCCTTTTTCATGAGTCGAGTGAACGGTTGATAGCAGCCTGAGAGATTTGCGATGAATCTTCTAATATAAGCCAGTCTACCTTGCAAGCCTCTAAGTTCTTTGATATTCCTAGCTGGATTGCATGCTCTGAATGGCTTTGACTTTGTCTGGGTCAAGATGAATTCCTTTTGTTGTAACAATAACTCCAAGGAACTTGCCACTCGAAACCCCAAGAAGGATTTTGTCGGATTCATCTTCAGTTGATAAACCCGCATTATGTCGAACATCGTTCTCAAGTCACGAGATGGTCATTCTTATTACGGCTTTTGACAGCAGTGTCGTCGACATAGCATTCTACCATTTTTCAGAGATGATCGTGAAAAATTGTGTTCATTGACCGCTGACAGGTTGTTCCCGCGTTCTTTAACCCGAAGGGCATCACGGTATAGCAGTATATCCCCAATGGCGTTCGGAACGAAGTATGCTTCTCGTCCTCTGGATACATCTTAATCTAATTGTACCCTGAAAAGCCGTCCATGAAAGACATTCTTTCGAATCCACAGGTATTGTCAATCATGACATCAGTGATGGGCAGTGAGAATTCGTCTTTAGGACAGGCTGTATTGAGATCACGATAGTCGATGCAGATCCGTATTTTCCCATTCTTCTTGAGAACGGGAACGATATTAGCAACCCAGTCTCTATGCTATTCCTCCCGTATGAAGCCACATGCAATGAGCTTATGAACTTCAACTTCAATAGCCTCCATATATTCGGATGAAACCAGCGTTGTTGCTGCTTCATTGGCTTGGCGTCAGGTTTGTTGTTCAGACGATGCATGGCTACTTGTGGATCAAGTCCGGAAAGATTCCGACTTCCGTTTGCTTGTCAAGAATTCCCGCAAGTCAGACCCGGCTGGGCCTAAATGATCCAGCGCAGAGGCTCTGTTAGATTGCACATAAGATGATGTTCTGTTCTTTTCATCACCGCAGAGGTAACTAGAACTAAATAGTGCTTTAGCTCTAACTTCGCAGCAAAGAACCTTGGGAATGTCCTTGGGTGCTGAAGGTGCATAAGCACCGCTGTCAACACTTAGGGACGATCCCTTAGCTCCACTGCGAAGGGGGAGCTTAGCACTTGACGAACTGGAGAGCGAAGCAAGCTGTGGTGACTTATACGCTACGTTGCTGTGATGGTGATTAGCCCTAAATAGTGCTTTGGCTCTAAATTTGCGGCTAAAATCTTTGAAAATGCCCTTGGGCGCTGAAGCTGCATAAGTATCGCTATCAGCACTTAGGAGCAATCCCTTAGCTTCGCTGCGAAGAGTGAGCTTAGTACTCGAAGAACTGGGGAACGAAGCACACTGTGGTGCTTTGGTTCCTGCTTCGCGGCTACGAACTTCATGCGTACCCTGAGGTAATGTGTTTGGCACACCATCAGTAGCTTCCCTCATAAGAACGAGGCTGGCGCGAGGAGTTACTGCTCCTGAATTAGGCGAAAGCATGATCGCCGTCGTAACTCGCGGCTAACAGTTTCAACGAAGCAGACAGACATCTTACCTTTTTCTTCGCGAGAGAGATGAACTTGTGGCGTAGTTACGCCTGAAGCTTCATACAGAGCCTTCTGCTTTGGCCTCGACATCTGATTTAAAAAAGAAGACTTAGGTTCACAAGGAACCTGACTAGCCACACGCGAGGCTAGACGGTGTTGGAAGGATTCTACTTCCGGTTTCTATTCTGAAACCTTGGCCATTGAGACCTTTCTATGCTTTCTGAACGGAGCATTGAATTACCCCCAGAGAGGAGCTCTTTGAATTTTTCTTGGTCGAAGTGAACGACTAAGTTTTCGAAGGTAACAGGCTGAAGATTCTGACCCTTGCATTGCGGGCCCGCTTCCTTGTTGCACCAGAGAATCGTGGTAGGCTCGCAGGGAGCCTTATCCATCTTCACAGAGACTTACTTCGAAGATTTAGCCAGAGGGCTCTGGCTACATCGGCTTCCTTGAATTCAAAAGCAGACCCGAAGGTCTGTTCGTCGCATTGCGAATCTTGATTCTCAACAGTAGAGAATTCGTTCCCCAGCGGAGTCGCCATCTTGTTTTTCATTGATTTTGGAAAATGAAAAAACTTACAAAAAGGGGTCAAGGAGCTAAATTACAAATAATTCTTTTGCAATAAAAAGATTACAAGTAGATTCCTCTGAGATTCTGGAGAAGTGTCCTGATAGGAGTCTGGTCAGCGCGCGACCACTTTGTCCCTTTGACGATGCGATCGATGGGATTCCCTTCTCGCCTGGTCGGAGAATCGGAGAACAGAAGGTTGGTAGAACCCTCTTATTACTTCTCAAACTGTCTCCACTTGGGAATTCCTTCTCGCCTGGTTTCGGAGGTTTCTTGAGAGGGAGGAAGATTTAAGGATATTAGCACCCTGATTAGAGAAGCAGTTCTTTAAATTCTTGGAAGCAAGAGAATAGGTCTTTATTTAGCCTCTCTCTCTCTCTCTGTGCGTGTCTGTCTTCGTACGCCTCTGGTGGCTATTTATATAGAGAGCAGGGGTATAATTGTCCCTTGAAAATCTGAAAACAGATTGAGTCAATTTGTTTAAATCTGAAAAGTAGCCTTGCTGCGAGGCTAGAATCAGCTTCTGCGAAGTTAGGAATAGCAGGTAGCGTCGATCTCCTGATCTGTTTTGATTCTTTCCAAATAACCGAAAGATCTCCCCTGATCTTCTACTTGTTTTAGGAGAGTCAAGAGATTATGGTAAACAACTACCAAATTTGATCTCAGATTTGATCTTGATTAGATTTGATTTTGAATAGATTTGATCTCATTTGGAGATTTGATTAGTCAAAGGTGACCATAAAAGACCCGCAATGGAGCTGCCGCGTCGAGCTCACAGCGGAGCTGGAAGGAACATTTGGCGTAGTCAGAAGAAAGCCCTTTTGCGGAGCTGGATAAACATTTGTGGCGAAGCTATCGACCATCTTTATGTACGGTTGCGTGTGGCTTCGAGAGAAGCTAACTCTGAGCACTTCAGGCGAAGCTGTAAATTAGCTCCCTAATAGAGCTTTGAACGGCTTCAAGGCGAAGTTGGACATGTAAAATCACCTAGAGGGGGGGTGAATAGGTGATGGCTAATCTAATGGTCACTTAATGCGGAATTAAAAACTATTATGACCTAAACTAAAACTTCTTACACTAAACACTATGTATAACACAAGAGTGTTGCCGAATTCCCCATGAAGGGCTCTGGACAAACTCCTCTAGATTCTCCTAGATAAGGGTTGAGGTGCCGCGTTGGCTCTCTTGGCTGAATACAAGTGTTAGCAAACAATCCCCAAGCATATAACAATTAAACACACAATATATCAAGCATATAAATGTAAACACAATAATAGCATGCAAGATATAAAGACAAAGAGATAGAGAGTGAGCAATCGCAAACACAAGGGATTTGTTTCGAGGTTCGAGCACACTTGCTCTACATCCCCGCCTTCGACACACGAAGGATTTCCACTATAATCGATCCCACCGGATCACTCGGTGCCGCAACACCTACAAGCCGAGTTCACACTTGAACTTCTTGGACTCTCTAGCCCGGACAACGCAAGCCCACCGGCTCGCCGAGGCCGCACCTCAAACACCGAGTTCCCACTAGAACCCGAAATACCGAGTCCCCACTAGGACCCGAAACAATGCGAACACACACGTCCGCCTCCTCAAAGAGCTAAGATGAACTTTGGTGATCACAACTCTTGATCACCTAAAATCCTCTCACAACAATTCTCTATAGGTAGATATAGCAATGAATAGCTCAAGTGTTGTGTGAGAAAACAATGATGGAATTTGTGGAGGAAAACTCAAGAAAATCACTTTTAAAGACTCTTGATAAAACTCCCCTTTTGATTGGAAGTATTAGCTCTCAATTTAGTGGAGAAAACTCTTTTAATGGAGTAGGAAAAACTAGCTCAAAAACCACTAAAAAATCTTAATCAAAACAGCCCCCAAATGGCCCAATATATAGGGCTCCAAAAACTAGCCGTTGGAGGCCTGACAGAACTGTCGGTCGACCGCCCAGTCGACCGCCAACGGTCAGAAATCCGACCGTTGGGCCATTGGTCGACCGGTCGGTCGGCCGAGGCCAGGATACAGAGAGCAAGTCTCTCTGTCTGGTCGACCGCTCGGTCGACCGGGGCCTTTCCAGATAGTAGAGCTCTCTGGACAGTCGACCGGGTCGATCGACCGGCCCTCCTGCCAGAACTGGCGTGCACGTATGTGCACGTCAGTCGACCGCTCGGTCGACCGCCTTCAGGTTTCGGTCGACCGGTCAGTCGACCGGCTGAAGCCAGGACAGAACTGTTAAGGGATTTAAAACTTGGTCTTTTTGGCTAAAATAAAATCCCATAAAATCATGAAAAATCTACTAAAATAGTTTTACAATATACTTTGATAAACAAACATGCTTGCACAAAATCAGGGCATGTTACAAATAATTTAGACTATTTTTGTAACTTGAAAAAATTGGCTTAAAAATGAAAACTGTATTTTTCCAAAACTGATTTTTCCAAAACTCACTAAATACATAAACAAGATATTCTAAACACTTTTAAATCATATGGTGTATGGATATGATCCACTACACAAACATGGTGAAATATCTATGTTTTTGACATTAAGCTCTAAATATGGTTTTGGTTAAAACATAAAACTTGAATACCAAAAATCAAAACACTTGAAGTCTTCACTTGAATACCGGTTTGTTTTTGGTTAAAATTCTTTTCTAAAACAAACTAAATCAAGAGTGTGTGTGCATATAGATACTTGAGCAATCCACCACTATTCTATCCTTTACATTTTAACTAAAAATAAAATCTTATGAAGTCTTCACTTGAAGTCTTCTCATCTTCTTGATTTGGTCCAAACACGATCCATAGAGCTAGACTCCTCTTGAGTACTTGACGTGGTCTTGATGCACAAGCTCTTGAATCAAACTGTGCTAGCTCCAAAACTTGACTTTAAATCCTTTGTTGAAGCTACACACCTACTAAGATCTTGATCATGAATCTGAGACTAAATAAACACAAGATCATTAGTACTATAACTACATGAGTTGATCATCATCAAAACTAGAGTGATAGGCCTTTGGGCCAACAATCTCCCCCTTTTGATGATGACAAAACTCATGAAGTTATATATGCATGGATTAAAGTAAAGCTCCAAAGAAACTCCCCCTTAACTCATGCATAACAAATAACCAAATAAATATGCAATGTATGCTCATAAACATGTATGCAAATCTAGGAGATAAACATGCCAATCAAGCATAAAACAAATCAAATTCTTTTTCTCCTATTGGCAAAACAAAACATATATGCATAATCATAAAAACTACTCCCCCTTTATGAATAAAGGAAGGAAAACATGCATATATACCAAAATATTTCTCCCCTTTTTGTCAATCATCAACAAAAGGGTTAAAGTAAAAACAAAATCATCAAATTTTTCTCCCCCTTTTTGTCATAAACAAAGAGACCAATAAGGGGTGTAAATAAATAAGTCAATAAAAGTTTATATGTGATATACATTCATGAAGAAGAAGACGGTAAAGTTGAAAAGTCACCTAGAGGGGGGGTGAATAGGTGACAATGCTAATCTATGAACTAAATGCGGAATTTAAAAACTTAATGCAAATAACACTCAAGTGCTATCAACAAGTGATGCACACAACCAAGCCAAGCAATATGAATGCACAATATGAATAGATGCAAGACACAAAGTAAAGAGAGAGATAGAGAGAGAGAGTCAATGGATCAAGCGCAAACAAAGAGATATGTTTCGAGGTTCGAGCACCCAGCTCTACATCCCCGCCTTCGACACACGAAGGATTTCCAATCCACTAGCTTGTCCACTAAGGACTCCCACTAAGGGAACCTCCACCGAGGATTTGGGGCAATCACAATTACAAGGAGTTCCCAACTCCCCTTCTTACAATCTCAACCTCCTTCTTGAGGCACTCCTCCAATACAACAAACAATCACCTCACAACTTGAGGGATTAGCACCAAGCTTACACAAAACTCCTCACAACCCAATTTGCACAACCTCCTCAACACAATGAGGGAAATGGCACAAAGCAAGAAATGGGTTTACAACTAAGTGGTTTCAAACAACAACCACAAACAATATCTTTTCCCACACAAATATCCTATAGATATATAGATATAGATAGTAGATTTTTGCTCAAGTGTGGAGAAAACCAAAGGAATGGAAATCAGAAATCACAAAGAAAATCCTTGGAAAAAATCAAGAAAACAATATAGAGTAGTTCAATCACAAGCTTTTCCCAAACACCCTTTCTTTGATATTTCCAAACCCTAATCAAATACCAAAATAGATTGTTCAAATCAAGCACAAAAACTTCTTTTGATTGCTTTGAAAACACCAGAGAATCAGGAAAAATTCGCACAAAAAATCTTAGAGAAAAACTCTTTCAAATGGGGTATTTATAGGCAATTTAGAAAACTAGCCGTTCACAGAATTTTTGCCAGAAATAGCCTTCCGGTCGACCGGCCCGGTCGACCGTCCAACGGTCAATTTTTGACCGTTGGCAACTAACGGTCGACCGGCCCGGTCGACCGAATAAACCCGAGAGCAGATTATTCTGCTCCGGTCGACCGTCCCGGTCGACCGCTGACTGTGCCAGAAACGTGCACAGGTTTGTGCACGTCGTCGGTCGACCGTGACGGTCGACCGGCTACATGCGGTCGACCGTTACGGTCGACCGAACTAGCCTGGCAGGCAGCAAATGGCTCAGAAAACTGAGGTAAAAAAATATTCCAATAAATCCCACAAAATCTCTAAAATTCCACAAAAATAGTTTTATTATTTTATATTGAAATACAAACTTGTGTTAAAAATCCTAACACAAATTTCAAACATTTTAGACAATTTTTGTGTCATAGAAATTTTGCCAAAAACCAAAAACCGTATTTTCTAAAACCTTGTATTTTGAATAAAAAAAAAAACACATTGTCTAAAACTCATCCATGATACAAAAATATGATATTTAAACACTTTGAAGCATATTGTATATGAATAGAAATTCAATATACAAGAAACATATATATATCATGATTTTTGTCATTAAGTCCAAAAATATGTTTTGTTGTAAATACCAAAACATAAAACACATGGAATAGATTATCAAACAAAGTTTGTCTAAACAATTGAAGCATGCATGTATATAGAACAAATCTAATATACATAAACCATGTAAACTTGTTTTGATAAAAATCTATTCATGAAAATCAAGATCGGTTAAACCTAAAACCGAAAATCAAAACATGAAAGGTGTGTGTTGTGAACTTGAGCTTATCATACTATTCTAATCTTTACAATTAGGATCTAAACTTAAAACTAAAACTATGGATACCTAAGTCTTCTTGTAGAGCGCAATCTCCAAGTCGGCTCGATCCAAACACTCTTGATTCACCGAGCAAGTTGCAATGTATGATCTATGACACTCGGGCTCTTGAATCAACAAATGAAAGATGTGTGGAAGCTTTCACCAACTAATATCTTGATTAATGATCTGAAACTTAAACATCACAAGATAATTAGTACACATAACTACATGAGTTAATCATCATCAAAACTAGAGTGGAAGGCCTTTGGGCCAACAATCTCCCCCTTTTTGATGATGACAAAACTCATGGAGTTATATATGCATGGATTAAAGTAAAGCTTCAAAGAAGCTCCCCCTTAACTCATGCATAACAATAAAACATATAAGATAGCAATGAATTATATGTATTTAAAACAATATCAAAACATGCTCTTGAAAAAAAATAAAAATGAAACATAAAACATGCAGATAAAACATGCATAGACATGCATATAAACAAGGCTTCTTTTCATCAAATGTAAACTATATGCAAACACAAATATGCATATAAAACTCAAATTCTTCTCCCCCTTTTTGTCAATCATCAAAAAGGGTTAAAACAAATATGACACCAAAAAAAATGTGGCAATGAAGTGTATATTGATACCAACTGAAAAACAACAAATCAATTGAAATCAAAACGAGAATATATACCAATTGAAAACACAAAAAAAAAATGAAAATCTTGATACCAATTAGTAAGTAAACGAATAACCTACCAATTGTAAATAAACAAACTAGATACCAATTTTGGAATAAAACAATACTAATTTTGAATTTCCTTAAAAACAAATCTTGATACCAAATGAAACTATTGTTCTTTAAAACACAAGATACCAATAGAAAATTAAATCAATTGAAAATTTGTTTTAACATTGTTTCAATTTGAAAAGATCAAGCTAAGCATAAACAAAATTTGTGATATCTTGAAGCACAAATAAATCATCTATATATGTATGTAAGAAATAGATATCAATTGAAATTGATACTATATGAAGTGTAAGCATACATATATAAAATACAAACATATATGAGTATACAAAAAGATGTCATATTGATACCAATTGAAAGAGTTCAATGATACCAATTGAAATAACAATAAATACAAGTGTATATCTCATATAACCTACCACCCAATCATGGTTCAAGATAAAAAGGATTTTCATTATAAAGCATACAAGAACATGATCTCCCATCCAACCGCCCATTGATGGTAGGGGTTTTCAAAAAATGATTTGAACAATATAGTATGTTTGAAAGTCTCTACCAATTTGAAGAATACCAACTAGTTTATGAAAATTTGAGAACTAGTAGAAATCCTTCAAGATAAAACAAAAAGGATTTTTCATGAAACATGAAAATCACAAGATCACTAAACACTCAAAGTCCATAAAGCTCATATCATACTCATGAAAAAAAACACAATCATGAGAAACATAATAAAGTGAGTGAACAAGTGTAATGTGAAATACATTTCATCATGAAAATGGACAATTAAGCTTAATATAGAAATTATCAAATCTTGATATAATAGTGAATCATGTAATTTATTGAAATCATCATATCAATTGAAATCACAATCAAACATGGAAATCATCATAATGATTTAAACTTCAAGGCATATGTATGTCATGTACAAACTAAAGTATACATACATATCCCAAACATGAAGAGTCCACAAAAGTATATGCATGAAGGCACGTGGCTCAAGGATGTATATGTATAAACAATAATTTGGACAAGATAGACATATACATGAAGTCAACCACAAGATCATAGAAACACATTAAAAATGAGGAATACAAGTCAAATGCATGAATCATCAAAACTAGACTATACTAGTACATCAAATGACTACAAATGAGCGTTCAAGCACAAATATATAAAGGTCTATTTGTAGCTCACTAGTTGTACAAGTATAAATCCTAGTCTTAATGAAAACTAACATTCGAGCAAGTAATCAAATCATGAGGCATAAAATGGGTCAAAAATCAATATGATCATATTATCAAAAATATGAAGTATTAATGACCTTTTAAAACTAAGATGGATGTATGATGCAACGATCTCTCAAAACAAGACTAAGAGCCGTATACCCCGTGAAGGGTTCTGAACTCCTTCCTCCTAATTCCCCTTGAATGGGTTAGAGGTGCGCAATGCAACCTTATTGTATGAGAATTGATCGAACAAAGAATGAATAAAGTGCAATGATGAAATGCACACAAGATATATCACAAACATCCATATAATCATCTAAACAAAAATCATGGAATCATGAACATCATATGATCATTATGCATATGCATGTGCATTAGATCTAGGGCATACATGTTAGCTTAAACAAGAAGTGAACACTAAATATAGATCCATATGAAACATGGGTGCTCAAGTAACTAAACATGTATATCTCAAGTCTAATGAACAAGGCATAATCATAATGAACATCAAAACACAACATGCTATAAATGAATGATCTAAAAAGCATGTAAATAATAAATCGGAGTTAGAGAATGATACCAAAACCAATGAAGGTGCATCTCTAGTTCTCCAAAACATGGTGGTCATCTCCACCTAATCTCCTTGAGAGTGAAGCATCCAAATAGTTCTCATTCAAGCTCGGAACGCATCCACCTCAAGGTACCTCCACTCTCACGTGATGCGAGAGCTCCCACCTACATCAAAATCCAAAGAGGTGGTTTTTGGTACCCATTTTCTAGTGGGTCCACGGGGGTTAGTTTCTTTTCTCACCCAAACAAAATTAGTTGCTAAATTTTCATGATAAATGCGATCATAACAAAATCTAGCAAGGTGGCCTTTTCGACCACAATGTGTACATGTGTACACGTGAGCATACATATGATGATGGTGATCATGGGAAGCATGTGTATGCCTAGATGGGTGTGCATGCAAGGTTGGAACTTGTTTCTTGCGAATCAAGGTTTCCAAACGTGTGTGATTCATGGCACAATGGCTCAAGGTGGAGCCCAAACAATCAACACTTTTCTTCAAATTATTTATATCATTTTCTATGCTAGAAGACAAAGTGGAACATGCTATAGGAGTGCAAGAAGTAGAAGCTACATTAGCATGACAAACATGCAAATCAATATCATTTTGCAAAGATTCATTTTTAGACAAAACCAAATTCAATTCTTTAGTAATAGAATCAATTTTATTTTTCAAAGTACGGTTTTCTTTGAAAACACAATCCAATCTTGAGGATAAAATCTCATTGTGCTCCAAAATATCATCACAATCGTTTTTGCCTTTTAAAACTTCAATTTCTTTTAAAGCAATGTCTAGTTGAGATCTTAGTGAGTCACATTCACTAGTAATCTCTTCCTTCTCTTGCAAAACGGTTTCAAAAGTAGAGCATAAATCCTTCATTTCTTTTTGTAAATCAAAATGTTTTTCTTTCAAAGAGTTATGTTTTTCCAAGAATTTTTCAAGCTTAGAAGCAAGTTCAACATTTCAATTTTGAACCTCAAAACATCCATGGCAATAAGAGCTAGAGCTATCATGTATTTGAGATTCCGATTGTACCTCATGGGAGTCATTCCCATATGCCATGAAACAAGGCTCTTCGGATACATCTCTCCTAGATCTCCTCATATTGTTGATGATCCTTGGAAGCTCCGGAGATGTCAAGACGCTCCAAACTGCAAAAGCCGAGTTAAAACTATCAAAAACAAGTAAGAGATTATTATCAAAAGATGCTCTAAGTGTTTGAAGTGCAAGTGCATTGGCCTTCTTATGCTTACTAGTATTTGGGAGGGCTTCTATGGTGATGGCTTGATAAACTAGATGACCTAGTGTTTTTAAATATCTAGTCATGTTAACTTTCCAAGAGTCAAGTCTAGTATGGTCAAACATAGGAGGGCTAGCCATGAGAGCAAACTAGTATGAGTGCAAATGAGATGCAAATGAAGATTAGCAAACCAAGATCACACTCCTAGGTGGTTAAACCTAAATATCAGGAGCGCTAGCTCTGATACCAATTAAAAAGTCACCTAGAGGGGGGGTGAATAGGTGACAATGCTAATCTATGAACTAAATGCGAAATTAAAAACTTAATGCAAATAACACTCAAGTGCTATCAACAAGTGATGCACACAACCAAGCCAAGCAATATGAATGCACAATATGAATAGATGCAAGACACAAAGTAAAGAGAGAGATAGAGAGAGAGAGTCAATGGATCAAGCGCAAACAAAGAGAAATGTTTCGAGGTTCGAGCACCCAGCTCTACATCCCCGCCTTCGACACACGAAGGATTTCCAATCCACTAGCTTGTCCACTAAGGACTCCCACTAAGGGAACCTCCACCGAGGATTTGGGGCAATCACAATTACAAGGAGTTCCCAACTCCCCTTCTTACAATCTCAACCTCCTTCTTGAGGCACTCCTCCAATACAACAAACAATCACCTCACAACTTGAGGGATTAGCACCAAGCTTACAAAAACTCCTCACAACCCAATTTGCACAACCTCCTCAACACAATGAGGGAAATGGCACAAAGCAAGAAATGGGTTTACAACTAAGTGGTTTCAAATAACAACCACAAACAATATCTTTTCCCACACAAATATCCTATAGATATAGATAGTAGATTTTTGCTCAAGTGTGGAGAAAACCAAAGGAATGGAAATCAGAAATCACAAAGAAAATCCTTGGGAAAAAATCAAGAAAACAATATAGAGTAGTTCAATCACAAGCTTTTCCCAAACACCCTTTCTTTGATATTTCCAAACCCTAATCAAATACCAAAATAGATTGTTCAAATCAAGCACAAAAACTTCTTTTGATTGCTTTGAAAACACCATAGAATCAGGAAAAATTCGCACAAAAAATCTTAGAGAAAAACTCTTTCAAATGGGGTATTTATAGGCAATTTAGAAAACTAGCCGTTCACAGAATTTTTGCCAGAAATAGCCTTCCGGTCGACCGTCCAACGGTCAATTTTTGACCGTTGGCAACTAACGGTCGACCGGCCCGGTCGACCGAATAAACCCGAGAGCAGATTATTCTGCTCCGGTCGACCGTCCCGGTCGACCGCTGACTGTGCCAGAAACGTGCACAGGTTTGTGCACGTCGTCGGTCGACCGTGACGGTCGACCGGCTACATGCGGTCGACCGTTACGGTCGACCGAACTAGCCTGGCAGGCAGCAAATGGGTCAGAAAATTGAGGTAAAAAATATTCCAATAAATCCCACAAAATCTCTAAAATTCCACAAAAATAGTTTTATTATTTTATATTGAAATACAAACTTGTGTTAAAAATCCTAACACAAATTTCAAACATTTTAGACAATTTTTGTGTCATAGAAATTTTGCCAAAAACCAAAAACCGTATTTTCTAAAACCTTGTATTTTGAATAAAAAAAAAACACATTGTCTAAAACTCATCCATGATACAAAAATATGATATTTAAACACTTTGAAGCATATTGTATATGAATAGAAATTCAATATACAAGAAACATATATATATCATGATTTTTGTCATTAAGTCCAAAAATATGTTTTGTTGTAAATACCAAAACATAAAACACATGGAATAGATTATCAAACAAAGTTTGTCTAAACAATTGAAGCATGCATGTATATAGAACAAATCTAATATACATAAACCATGTAAACTTGTTTTGATAAAAATCTATTCATGAAAACCAAGATCGGTTAAACCTAAAACCGAAAATCAAAACATGAAAGGTGTGTGTTGTGAACTTGAGCTTATCATACTATTCTAATCTTTACAATTAGGATCTAAACTTAAAACTAAAACTATGGATACCTAAGTCTTCTTGTAGAGCGCAATCTCCAAGTCGGCTCGATCCAAACACTCTTGATTCACCGAGCAAGTTGCAATGTATGATCTATGACACTCGGGCTCTTGAATCAACAAATGAAAGATGTGTGGAAGCTTTCACCAACTAATATCTTGATTAATGATCTGAAACTTAAACATCACAAGATAATTAGTACACATAACTACATGAGTTAATCATCATCAAAACTAGAGTGGAAGGCCTTTGGGCCAACAAAAGTAACTTCCCTACACATATACATTACATGAAAGAGGGATGACAAGCCCTAATTCACATAACGTATAATATGTAATGCATAAGAGGAGATGTGAAGCTCCCCCTACACACGTGTATCACATAAAGAAGAGTTGTCAAGCTCCTCAATGTAAGATACACTCATCATGAATCTATATGTAGAAGAGATGTTAAGCTCCCCTTGCACATAGGCAATATACATCAAAAAAAAATTTTGATTATTAATTGTTCAAACAAAATTTTGAATTTTCTCAATAAAACAAATTTTGAGATATCTTAAAAAAATTTTAAGGTACCACTTGTAATCAAATTTTAAGATACCAATTGAAAAAAAATCATGTTGATACCAATTGTAAATAAACATTACAAATTTTGAATTTTTCAAATAGGTACTACATATTGATATCAATTGTAAATTTACCAATTGTAAAATTTATAACAATTGTAAAATTTATAACAAATTTGAAATTGAAGCATATTGATATCAATTGAAAAACATTGATCAAAAAAATTTTATTTTTCATAAGCTTATGCATTGTTAAAATATCAATTGAAACATCAATTGAAAATAAAGTTTTAACTTAAGCTTAGCATAAACTAATTTTGTGCTTTAAATAAGTAAACCAATTGTAAAGTAAGCACACGAAAATCATATATTTGTATGAAAAGAGAATACCAATAGCAATTGATATTATGGAAATAATGAAGCATATATATATAGAAAACAAAATATGAGTATATACAAAATTATCAATTTAGATACCAATGGAAAAGATCCAATGATACCAATTGAAAATAGCAATGTAAATCAAGTATATAACTCATAACCTACCACCCTTTATATGCACAAGGTAAAAGATTTTCCAATAAAGCTTACAAGGCATACTCGCCCAGCCATCCGCCCATAAGGTGTTGGTAGGGGTTTCAAAAATAGATTTGAAAATAGTATAACATTGAAAATCACTACCAAATGAAGAATAGTTAACTAGTTGAAGAGAATTTTTGAAAAATTAGTTAAAGATCCTTCAAAACATGAAATCAAAACATATGTTTTTCATGAGTCATACCAAATACACAAGAATCGACACTCGAATCGATAAAGCTCAAAAATATGTTCATGAATAAGGTCATGACTAAAAATGAAGTGTGAGTGTACAAAAGTCATGTAATTAGCATTTTCCATGAAAATAATCAATGAAGCTCGAAACACAAATATCATTGTATCAAACAAAACAAAATGAAAATTCATTTTTCAATTTTAAAACACACTTCTAGGTATATGTATGATTTATCTAAAACTAACAATATGCATACATATCCCAAACATAAAAGAGTCTATTGAAGGTATTAGCATGAAGGCAAGAGACTCACGGGTACACATGTATATTTATTAGATTTGAATAAAAATTACATATACATGAAGTAAAACATGAAAATAGGCAAAACAAGTATAAATGAAAGAATCATCAAAACTAGCCTATATATGTGCATATAGTGGGTACAAATGAGCATGAAGTGCAAACATATATGAATCAATTTGTTCTCATTATTTGTACATGTATAAATACAAGTTTTGATAAAAACTACATTTAAACTAGTATTTACCACATAAAGCACAAAAATACATAAAATATGAACATGCTAAAAATGTCACATATGAAATAAGCATGTAAAATAAATTAGGAGTTTAGAAATAGTTACCAAACCAAGGAACTACTCCAAATCTCCAAACATGGTGGTTGTCCAACCAAACTCCTTGATAGCGGTGCATCAAATGTATGTCCTTCTAGTCCATGCAACCACCATCAAGGCACCATCCCTCTCACGTTTTGTGAGAGCCCTCACCTACATCAAATACACAAGGTGGGGACTTTGGTACCCATTTTCTTTTGGATCCTTGGGGGTTAGCTTTATAAGGAACCCAAAAATTTTTATTAGCAAAATTGAAAGCATTTATCTTATCATAACAAAATTTTGCTAAATGACCTTTGCGGCCACAATGTGTATACTTGTACACCTTAGGATGCTTATGTGTGTGAGTGTGATCATGACGTGCAACATAAGCATATGCATGATGATGATGTGCATGAATGTGTGGAGTTTGTTTCTTTGAAAACATAGACTCCAACCTAGAATGATTAAATGCACAAGAGCTTAAGGTAGAGCTCAAACAATCAATTTTATTTTTCAAAACATTTATCTCATTTTGATCAATGTGGGCATGTAAAGCATGGTGAGATATAAAATCATTTTTCTTTTTCTTTTGAGAAACATTTTCCTTTTCTTTTTCACAAATTTTTCTTTTTAAAGCATTATTTTCTTGAAAAAACAACTTCCTTTTATTTTTCCACCAAAACAATTTTATTTTTCAAACTAGTGTTTCCTTCACAAAGATCATTTAATTTATACATCAAGGAAACATTCTTATTTTTCAAAAACTCATTTTCTTTTTCAATACATGCAACCTTATTTTCTAATGAATCTTTTTCTTTGAGCATGCAATCAAATTTCTTTTTCAAATTTTTATTATTTTTCTAAGCATGTCATATTTCTCTAATAGTTGTTGACAAAATGAAGCAAGCTCATCATATGACATGTCATTATCTTCTACCTCGGATTCGGTAGTTACCTCAAGGGGGTTATCCCCTTGGACCATGTAGCACAAGTTGGAGGTGTCACTTTCAACATCCGAGTCGCTCCCCGCATAGTATTGATCTTTTTCGCCAAGGGAGGTGAGGGTATTCCAAGCTACAAAAGCCGAATCAACATTAGAAACCCTAGATAAATAATCATCATTTAGGGTAGACTTTAGAGCATGAAGGGCTTTTGCATTAGCCTCAATATTTTTCCATCTAAACAATATGAATCTCTAATAGTGGCAAAATAAATATGAATACCTAGGGCTTTGAGGTACAAAGACATCTTAACCTTCCAAATTTGGATGTTAAGAATGTCAAACATGGGTGGTGACATGAAGTCCATGGTGTGTGTACAAAAATAGTGATTAGCCTAAAAAGAGGATCTTTAACTCTAGGTTGTAAGACCCAAATTCAGAGCACTTGACTCTAATACCAATTGTAAAATCACCTAGAGGGGGGTGAAGAGGTGATGGCTAATCTAATAGTCACTTAATGCGGAATTAAAAACTATTATGATCTAAACTAAAACTTCTTACACTAAACACTACGATAACACAAGAGTGTTGCAGAATTCCCCGTGAAGGGCTCTGGACAAACTCCTCTAGATTCCCCTAGATAAGGGTTGAGGTGCCGCGTTGGCTCTCTTGGTTGAATACAAGTGTTAGCAAACAATCCCCAAGCATATAACAATTAAGCACACAGTATATCAAGCATATAAATGTAAACACAATAATAGCATGCAAGATATAAAGACAAAGAGATAGAGAGTGAGTAATCGCAAACACAAGGGATTTGTTTCGAGGTTCGAGCACACTTGCTCTACATCCCCGCCTTTGACACACGAAGGATTTCCACTATAATCAATCCCACCGGATCACTCGGTGCCGCAACACCTACAAGCCGAGTTCACACTTGAACTCCTTAGACTCTCTAGCCCGTACACACCGCAAGCCCACCGGCTCGCCGAGGCCACACCTCAAACACCGAGTTCCCACTAGAACCCGAAACACCGAGTCCCCACTAGGACCCAAAACAATGCGAACACACACGTCCGCCTCCTCAAAGAGCTAAGATGAACTTTGGTGATCACAACTCTTGATCACCTAAAATCCTCTCACAACAGTTCCCTGTAAGTAGATATAGCAATGGATAGCTCAAATGTTGTGTGAGAAAACAAGGATGGAATTTGTGGAGGAAAACTCAAGAAAATCACTTTTACATACTCTTGATAAAACTCCCTTTTTGATTGGAAGTAATAGCTCTCAATTTAGTGGAGAAAACTCTTTTAATGGAGTAGGAAAAACTAGCTCAAAAACCACTAAAAAATCTTAATCAAAACAGGCCCCAAATGGCCCAATATATAGGGCTCCAAAAATTAGCCGTTGGAGGCCTGACAGAACTGTCGGTCGACCGCCCGATCGACCGCCAACGGTCAGAAATCCGACCGTTGGGCTATCGGTCGACCGGTCGATCGACCGAGGCCAGGATACAGAGAGCAAGTCTCTCTGTCCGGTCGACCGCTCGGTCGATCGGGGCCTTTCCAGAGAGCGGAGCTCTCTGGACAGTCGACCGGGTCGGTCGACCGGCCCTCCTGTCAGAACTGGCGTGCACGTCTGTGCACGTCGTGGTCGTCGGTCGACCACTCGGTCGACCGCCTTCAGGCTTCGGTCGACCGGTCGGTCGACTGGCTGAAGCCAGGACAGAACTGTTAAGGGATTTAAAACTTGGTCTTTTTGGCTAAAATAAAATCCCATAAAATCATGAAAAATCTACAAAAATAGTTTTACCAATATAATTTGATAAACAAACATGCTTGCATAAAATCAAGGCATGTTACAAATAATTTGGACTATTTTTGTAACTTGAAAAAATTGGCTTAAAAATAAAAACTGTATTTTTTCAAAACTGATTTTTCTAAAACTTTGTTTTTCCAAAACTCACTAAATATAAAAACAAGATATTCTAAACACTTTTAAAGCATATGGTGTATGGATATGATCCACTACACAAACATGGTGAAATATCTATGTTTTTGACATTAAGCTCTAAATATGGTTTTGGTTAAAACATAAAACTTGAATACCAAAAATCAAAACACTTGAAGTCTTCACTTGAATACCGGTTTGGTTTTTGGTTAAAATTCTTTTCTAAAACAAACTAAATCAAGAGTGTGTGTGCATATAGATACTTGAGCAATTCACCACTATTCTATCCTTTACATTTTAACTAAAAATAAAATCTTCTAAAAACAAACTTAGACACAAGTCTTCATGAAGTCTTCACTTAAAGTCTTTTCATCTTCTTGACTTGGTCCAAACACGATCCATAGAGTTAGACTCCTCTTGAGTACTTGATGTGGTCTTGATGCACAAGCTCTTAAACCAAACCGTGCTAGCTCCAAAACTTGACTTTAAATCCTTTGTTGAAGCTACACACCTACTAAGATCTTGATCATGAATCTGAGACTAAATAAACACAAGACCATTAGTACTAGAACTACATGAGTTGATCATCATCAAAACTAGAGTGATAGGCCTTTGGGCCAACAGACAAACTCAGCCCCTCAGGTGAGGCTATCCCCTTGGGCTTATGTGATGCTAAGTAATGAGCTAACTTAGCATCTTTGACCTGCTTAGGTCTCTTCAAAGACAATCTGGGCTCACTGTCTGCTTCACTAGATCAGTAGAGTCCAAGTTACTGATTTGTCCCTCGGAGATGGGTAAAAACTGGTCGTCAACTTGTCTACAACTTGTCTTTTATAAATGTCAACAAGTTAGACATTGTTTAGGCCAGTCAGGAATCTTGTCTCTTTTAGAGTGTCAATAAAGTATTCGCTTTCTTATATTTCATACTTAATAGGATTTTGATGATCTTTGAATTGTATACTTTGCTTGTTTTTGTAAGTTAGAGATTTTTCTTTTAACTTTGTCGATACCATTAGTGCATTTGTGTCTTCCCTTATTCTCGTCTTCTATTGAATCTTGATAAGGAAATGTCCAAGTTTTGCTGTGTGAAGCTAAGTTAAAGGAAGGACTTTTATTCGGTCCCAATGTGAATAATTCCTATGCATAAAGGTTATACTTACTTATGATCCATCGTGAGGTACATCTTCAAGAAGTTAGGGATTAGTGGGAGCACTTAGTAGAAAGTTAGCCATGCATTTTTACCATCTAGAAAAATCACTTTTACAAATTACCAAATCATTCTAAAACAATTTTTGAAACCAACTTGTTTTCAATTTGAAACAAAGAACTTTCTCTTTTTTTGAAAAAAAAGCCGCATCAACTTTTCATTGCTCTCCCTCCTTGTAGATATGACCCGTGTAGCCACTTTACTAGTAAGGAAGAATCACAAAAGCAGTAACATCGACCCATATTCCTTCACTTATTTTGTGCTTGTTTTTGCCGATCACTAGGAAAGACAAAAGCCAGGAATGAATTACAAGAAATGACTCTAGGAAATAGGATTTTTAAGTCAACGAACAAGGTTCATCGCTATCGAAGACTCTCTTGGCCAAACTAAAATTGAGAAGATTGTAAGAAGATCGTAAGAAGCGGAGGATCAGAGTTGTCAGTATCATATTAGTATAGAAATGGGTTTTCAAATCACACATTTGACATCGATTTTAATAATACAATGACATGAAATAGAGGCAGTAATATTTTTGTAATATGTTAAAAAACTTACGACGTCGGTTCTCCAGAATACTGCTTTAGAAACTCAAAAATTAGAGATAGTGTCATTTTTGTAATATATTGAAAACCTGATGACATCAGTTCTAAAAATAACCTAAGTAAAAATAGACAATCAGTGGCATTTATGTAAATAGAAAAAAATAACACATCGTTCTAAAACTGAACAGACATTGTGTCTCTTTGTTCACGTCACCGATCCACATCTCAATTGGCGGCCCAAATTTTTTTCTTCTCCGTCTTTCCCTCAACTAATCAATCTCCCTCTCTCTCCCCGTATCTCTCTATTCCGTCATAGGGGTGGCCAACGGGACGAATCGGGTTGATTCGTCTCGTCTGGCCAACGAATCCATGACGAGACGGGTTGGACCCGTCTCGTCACGAATCCAAACGAGACGAATCAAGAATCGGGGTAACGAATCGGGTCTCTGACCCGATTCGTTACCCGGATTCGCCGAGACGGGTTAGACCCGTCTCGCCTTTTATTATTATTTTATTTTTAAAAATTTCAAAATTTTCATGATAGGTAATTTTTTAACTTTTTGAGGGTTTAAAAAAAATAAAAAAATAAAATAGGAGTCCGAAACTAATTTTCCCGTCTCACATATATAATAATATAGGACTTAAAAAAAAAAAAAGAAAGAAGAGGGGTCGGGGAAAATTTTCCCCGACCCGATTCGTCCCGTGATTCGTCACGGGACGAATCTGACCTGTCCCGTTTAAACGGGACGGGTCAACTCGGGTTGACCCGCCCCTAAACGGGGCGGGTCCGGGTCGACCCGCAACCCGTCCTGTGCGACTCAAACGGGTCGCACAGGGCGGGGCGGGGCGGGTCGAAACGGGTCGACCCGCCCCGCTGGCCATCCCTATTCCATCTTCTCTCTCTTTATTCTTGTCTTTGGAATCCGCAGCACAACCCGCATGTAGTCGCTGTCGTCCTTTGCCGAAGCCGGGGAAAGCAATCCATTCGAGGACGAGGACGAGGACGACCGTGGAAGGCGATCCTTGTTCGAGGACGAGGATAGGGCAACTGTGGAAGGCGATCCGTCGTTTTCCGAAGCCGTGGAGGGCGATCACTCATCTCCCACGTTGTTCTTGCTTTTGGAATTTGATTCTCATTTTGTTCTTGTTTTTGGAATTCTCACTTTGTTCTTGTTTTTGGAATTCATTTGCCGAAGCCGTGGAAGGTGATCCGTTCGATGACGAGGACGACCGTTGAAGGCGATCCGCCTTCGAGTACGAGGACGAGGTGATCCGTGGAAGGCGATCCGTGGTTTGCCGAAGCCGTGGAAAGCGATCTCTCATCTCTCACTTTGTTCTTGATTTTTGGAGTGGTGGTGTATTCGTGGTGTCAAACAATTTTAATTTAATTTTTAATTTTTCTTTTTATAGAATAAAAGTTGTAGACCGGTCTTAAACTTGCAAGACCGGTCTTGGTCTGCAGCTAGATCTTTGCTTTACCACTTTCCCAGGCCTGTCTGATCATAGGCCAAAAATCACATATTTATTTATAATGCTAACAGTTTACATTTCGACCGCTGGCAGGCTATTTGCTTCTAACTAGTTACCAGTTTGAATTTTTGCGGGTGAACACATAGACAGAGGTGTATGTATAGGCTAGCGGTGCTCGAGCTGCTTCTTAAAATATGACATTTTCAATCTAACGTTAGAGTACAGTTGCACAATCATTAATTCCTAGATGTTCCATTGCTGTTGAGAGATCCTTGTCCCCTCTCCCGCTGAAGTTCACGACCACCTTACTTCCATTGGGCAAGCTCGGGCAAAGCACTTCCAAGTAAGCTAATGCATGGCAAGTTTCAAGAGCTGGAATGAGACCCTCTAGCTGCGCTACCCTCTTGAAAGCTGAGATCACAAAGTCAACTCAATTGATTAGAATTAATCCATGAAATTTTATAGAAATGAAAGATCATTTTTTGAATAATGAATCAAGTCGCACCCTTTAGGGCCTGTTCATCTGTGACGCTATGGTATTCAGCGCGCCCAATATCCTTCAAATAGCTGTGCTCTGGTCCGACTCCAGGGTATTCAAGACTAGCCCAAAAAATGTTGATTAGAACTAACTATAAATTAATGTAAATTTTGTGTATAACTGAACTAGCTTATAATTATGCTAATTGAGTACTAACCCTGCACAGACTGAATGAGGCTTCAGAACTTGCCCTTCATCATTTTGCAACATATAGCTCATGGCACCATGCAAGACCCCAACTGATCCTCTCTCTAAGGTCGCCGCGTGTTCGCCGCTGCCCAGCCCACGGCCAGCAGCCTCAACGCCGACCAGTCTCACAGAGGGATCGTCAACAAATTCGTGGAAAAGACCCATTGAGTTCGAACCCCCACCAACACAGGCCACAAGCACGTCAGGATTTCTGCCCCATCTCTCCAGTGCCTGACGCCTCGTCTCTCTGCCGATCACTGCCTGAAATTCCCTAACGATCATCGGATACGGGTGTGGGCCGATTGCCGAGCCTATGATGTAATATGTCGACTCGAGGTTGCCCGCCATGTCACGTATGGCATCTGAGGTCGCATCCTTTAGCCTGGCACCGCCGGAATGTACTGCTCTTACCTGACATATGTAAAACGAATATGAAGTCAATTATAAAGGATCGCTTTCTCAGAGTAATGGGCAATTCTTGTTAGAATACGGAAGTGATATAAGAAATAATAATAATTAAGAAATTATGATAGTTTAAAAAATGAGTGAAAAGTTCAAAATAATCTTATATAATTCAGCCTATTCCTGAATTTTAAAGTATGAAAAATAATTTAAGAGTCATAACTTGAGTTAAAACTTTGTTACTGAATATTACTTTGGAAGAATTTGGATGGTAGAGTAGAACTTGAAATTTATATAACATTCCAAGGTCTCTATTGGTGGTGTAATTGTTAGCAGGGGTGAGCATCGGTCGGTTCGGTTCGGTTTTTACTAATTTTTACAAAATCGAACCGAACCGATTAGACTTAGCAACCGGACCGAACCGAACTGACTCAGTTCGGTTCGGTTTTTCGATTTTTCGGTTAGGCCAATATTTTTCCGTCATTTCTTACATTTTTTAATCACCATTATATTATCATCATTTAATATTCTAATCTCAAATATTCAATACCCTAATTAGAAATAAGAAAAAGACCCTAACCTTAATGTGAATTAAAAATTTCATATTCTAAAACTTTTACGCTATATTTGGGCTCTTATATCAAAACTCACATAATTATTACTAAATTTTAATGGCAAGAATGAAAAAAAAACTATATTAATATAAATATTATTCTTAATTGTGATGGTGTACTTAACATAACTTTCACATATTCAACATAAAAAAGATGGTATTATTAATGAGATAAATTTTCACCAGTTTTTGTTATGAACTATATGATTCATTAAATTGAATTTGGGTGGGGTGATATATAAGGTGAGAGATTTGGTTCGGTTCGATCGAGTTCGGTTTTTGAAACACAAAACCGAAACCGAACCGAACTAGAACGGTTCGGTTCGGGTTCGGGTTCGGGTTTCGATTTTTGGTCGGTTATTTCGGTTATAATCGAACTCTGCTCACCCCTAATTGTTAGTGAACTCAGGATGTGAGAACCAGAGAGGAAAAAAAGGGGAGAAGAAATGCTAGGTTTACGTTCAAAAACAAGAAACAAACTTAGTTTTCAGAAAAAAATATAAGAAAGTAATATACTTTATATTTATTTTTCTCTCATCACTCTTCAAGAATATCATGCACACCTCTGCCCCTAAGAGGTTCATCTTCAAAACATTGTCAAAATGTGCCTTCATGTCCTCAGCGCCCATGTAGATAGTGCACTGTAGCCCTAAGTTTGCACAAACTGCTGCAGTTGAAACTCCATGTTGACCATTTCCAGTCTCTGCAACGATCCTCTTCTTTCCTAGACGCTTTGCAAGCAAAGCTTGGCCAACTGCGTTGTTGATTGTGTGAGCGCCTGTGTAGTTGAGATCTTCTCTTTTCAAGTAAATTTGGGGGCCTTCACCATTAGAACGTTTGTAGTGATCTGAAAGCCTTTCTGCAAAGTAAAGAGCGCTCTCTCGACCCACAAAATCCCTCAAGATCTCTTGCATTTCTTCCTGATATCACAAAATATATGAAAATTGCAAGTTAGTATATGTCACTCAACAAATATATTAAAAATATATTATTTATAAAATAAATAGAATTAGTTGCATTTTGCTAATTAACTCCATTGATGATGGGATTCATCGGTGATGGGGAGCAAAACCGGTGCCTGGCCGCGTACTGACATGCAGACTCAAATTGGTGACCACGAAGAGAGCTTGTACTCTAACCGATCCTGAGGCACTGCTAAGCCATTCGCAAGGGACAGAATCAGTTGCAGTTAATCTAAGGTTCGACATTTTATCATTCTAAGCTATCAGTTTCGTCACTTTACCCCCTTTTTATTACACCCGTTGATTTTTTCTCTCACGGTGAGTCATGTAGGCGACCGTCGGTCCATCAGGTGAACCTCAAAATGCTTTGGTTAGTCTTAATAGGATTAATTAATCTTGATTTCCGCAACTAAAATGTAGTAGCTGCTTAACATTGCTATCTTATATCACTCCCACGAATCAAGTGAGGTTCACTTTTTTGGTGACTAGAATTAAAAAGCAACACTAATCAGAGTTGAGCTGGACTACTTTCGGAAGTATCAAGAATGTCGATACTCTCACTTTGATTTGGTTGATACATCACCCATATGCAAGATTCAAACCGTTGGGTGTGATCTACTACCTATAAATTAATTAAGAGTAAAATTTCATAGATTTTCGTTATCATTTATTTGTTCATTAAAGTGGTCTTAAAGTTAAGCAGTTTTAGGTCTCTAAAAAATGTCGATTTTTTAGTCACTTTGATGATAAATGGGTACATAATAATGAAAATCTGTGAAATTTTATTCTTAACTAGTTTATAGGTAGTACATCACATCCAACGGTTTGGATCTTACATATACGTGGTCTATCAACCAAATCAAAGTGGGCGTACCGATGTTCTTGATACTCCGAAAGTAGCCCAACTCAGCTCTGCTAATTATACTATTAATTTTGTACTAAAATGTACTGCTATTAAATTGACAAGTGCGTCACACTCGCTAGCAATTCATGAGAGGAAATTCGACATATCAGTCTAATAGCAGTACAATCTAATAGAATATTAAGAGACTGTTTGGTTAGGGGTGGAGTGAGGAAGTAGTAATAGTTCCCTTTGGAATTTGAGAATTAATTAGTAAGTTTTTCAGTGTTTGGATGTTGTTGAGAAGTGTGATTTGAAAAATGTTATGTTGTTTTCGGTGTTTGCATGGTAATGTAGAAGTGAAGGTGGAATAGTTGACCATAAAGCTGACCGTAAAATAATATTAAAATAAAAATTAATTAAAAAATTGGATTGTAATTAGAATGCAAGTGAGATTTACTTGATCACAAAATTAACTTATTTGAGATATAACTTATTACAAATGAGATTTACATTACAACAAAATTAACTGTTGCACCTTAGAAGTGAGGAAATAGTTATGTAAAAGGATAAAGAGAAAAGGAAGGTTTTCTCATTTTCATTTTTCAGTATTTGAATAGATAGAGAAGTGAGAAATTACACTTTCATTTCCTTACTTCCGCCCACTTCCTTGAAACCAAGCAGCTCCTAATAGTACAATTAGCACTACTCAGAATTAAAAGTATAAGGACATGCCTTGGGGCCTAGAGTTAGATGAGAAGACGTGCGCAGTGAAGACAATTCGACTTTTCAGGGCCTTTTGTGGACAAAGGTATGGTCATTAATCCTTGACTTACGGGGCTGTTTGGATGCCCAGAAGTTGGTGGAAGTGAGGAAGTAAGAAGTAGGATTCTTTTTCGTTTGGAAAATGAAAATTTATGTTTCTTTTTCGGTGTTTAAATGGTAGTTGGGAAGTATAATTAGAAAACTCTAATGTCTTTTTCGGCATTTGGTTGGTGATGTGGAAGTGAAAGTGGAAAGGTTGACCATAAAGTTGACCGTAAAAAAATATTAAAATAAAATTAATTATGAAAAAATTTAAACTGTAATTAGAATGCAATTAAGATTTACATGACCACAAAATTAAATGTTTTGGGTTACAACTTATTGTAAATGAGATTTATATGACCACAAATTAACAGCAACATCTTGGATGTGAGAAAATGGTTGTGTAAAAGGGGAGTGAGAAAAGAAAAAGAGTTTTTTTCATTTTCTTTTCTGATGTTTGGATGGACAGTGAAAGTGAGAAATGACAATTCTCACTTCCTCACTTCTGCCCACTTTCTTGAATCCAAAGGCCCCATAGATGAGGATATTTTCTAAAAAGAGAAATGTCTTCATGAAGTATGCCAAATGCTTTTTGATTGGGAATTTTTTTAAAAAAAACTAATTTTAAAAAAATTATAAAATCGACTCTTCCTGAAAGTATTTTTCAAAATTGACCTCTGATGCGTCACGTCGGTACTTGGCGGTGGGGCAGGTTTGCCCCGCCAGTATGGTTCCTGTACTCAGCAAGTCAGAAATTTTTTGGATTTTCCTTTTTGATTAACAAGTAAAAAAACACTATTGCTGGGGATTAAACTCGGATCACCGGCATGACAAGGGGGAATACTCACCACCCTACTACAATAACCTACCAGAAATATCTTTCTCTGCAGCCTATTTGTTTGTCCGAATAAAGAAGAAGCTTAAAAAAAAAAAATCAAAATTCTTTGTCCGGGGTTGTCAACCCCAGACAAAGCAAAAAATTAAAAAATTAAAAAAGACTTTGTCCAGTATTGGCCACTCCAGACAAAGCACATAAGCAAAAAAGCCCAAGTGTGCTTTGTCTATGATTGCCAACTTCAGACAAAGTCAAATAAAAAAAAAAGTCTATTTTTCAGGTTGGCAACCCCAGAAAAAGAAATATACTGCAAAAAAAATATAATCTTATTCCAGGTTGCCAATCCCCCCCCCCCCCCCCCCCAAAAAAAAAAAATGACCTCGCAAGCGTGAGCGCCACACTAAGGGGACGAAATGCCCCGCCGCCGACGTGGCAAGACACAGATTGGTTTTTGGAAATACTTTAGGAGGATTCATTTTCAAGAATTATTTTTTTTTTTGAAAAATTACCCTTTTGATTGAGATTTTAATCTGAAAAGTTATAATTATTGGTTTATAGATATTAATTAGTTAGTGAAAACTAAATACATGGCATTTCATAGATGCAAGGAGAAAGTTGAAAAGTCCATGGATACTAAAAAAAAAAAAAAAAAAACTTTCAAAGCCTTGCTATTGAGGTCTATTCAGTGGAAAAAGGATTCGGCTAAAAAACGAGGGTCCAAAGTTCAAGACCGAGAGTTACAACTTTATTCAAAAAAAAAAAAAAACTACTTTTCAAAAGCAACATTCAGTATGTTTTTAGGGGAAAAAAAAAAAAATCAAAACCTGCTCCGCAAGCCCGGGGTCCACCTATAATTGCACATTCAGTATGTTGTTATCCAATGTCAAAAAAACACTTTTTCATCCAAAATTAAAGTCAGGAAGAACAAAAAGAATGAGAATCGAAAAGAGTTTAACACGTAAGTCCAAAGGATAGTCGACATATGAGTCCTGTATATCTTAAAACTCATACCTGCTGCATATTTCATTTTCTCTGTATATTGAAAGGATAAAGTTAACATGCTCTTTTTTTTTAGAACTGGAGCATAGATACAGGCTCATCACAAATGTTTACTTGAACAAATTTCGAATGGGTGATTTTTGCTGGGCAAATTCAGAGCCTCCTAACCGGCAGGCCAACTTCAGAGGATGTTAACTTAATATATGTGTAAAAGTCCCAAATATTGAGACGTGGCACTCTTGTACGTACTGCTGTGCCAAAGATGAATAAAAAAAAAAAAAACAACAACCATTAAATTAAACGTGAACATTAAGCCTGCTACCTTAAACCCGTGGTCTCTCGAGAGTGAAAGAAATGCAGACTCCAGCTCTCCGAGGGCATACACCATCGTTTCCGGCACAAACTTTCCGCCAAAGCGGCCAAAGCGGCCGAGTCGGTCGGCCTGGGAAGCGAGAGAAGACGACGATGGAGGCACTGGCATTGGCGAGCTGATGATCAGCTGCTTGGATTTCTCATGTCTCAGTAGGTTGGGCTCAGTCATGGCTGAGGATATTGATGGTTTATAGAGGAGGAATTTGGCTGTTGAGATGGCCATCAGATTGGTTATCTTGTTGGCTTCTTTTGATAGTGGCTTCTACGTTTCGGTTTCGTTATGGGCCGGTCCTTTTATGGACACTGATATCGTTATCGCGCTGAATTACTAATTATTTGATTTGTGGCTGTGGCTTCACCGGGTGAGGAAGAATCTTTTAAACATATTTTCCGTGTCCAATGATGATATCATACATGACGACAGCATGGAATAACAGGCTTTTGATAACACATTTTCCATGAGCAATGATGATATCTGTATTGGTCACTTTTTAACCTGTTCGAGATCGTGACACCTGTCAATTCAGTCTCACCTGGATGTGCGACGCGTGTTCCGGAACAATTACTTCGGAAGCATCGTCTAGCTTGAATTGCGAACGAGTCAGGTGATTAACATAAGAATCAGATCCGACTACAGAGATCTATATCATTAAGCCTAATCTTAATTCAAATAAGGTAGCAACCTCCCGGGGGCAGTTCATCCTTATCTGCAGCCGAGCATGAACCACAAGATTGAGATCGACTCTCTCCTATATCAATTCAAACTGAGGCGTTCGGCTTAATCCTTACCAAGATAAGGGATTTATGTATTCAAATTGAGCAGGACTCCCTAGCTTTCTATTTGACATGACTTGTATAAATAAAGGAGTCCTTACAATGGGAAAGGGGAGTTCACTCGAATCCATAGAACACTTTTGTAATTGCCATTGACATAGTAGATTTTTCTCTCTCCTTGATTTTTTTCTTCTTCGTATTTTTCACGTATTTTCATTGTGTTTGCGATTGGTTTTTTAGTGATTTGGTTATATTCATCCCCCTATTTTGGTGCGTGGATTGATCCTTTAAGAATTACTAACCGCATTTGGTGCTTTCGTTGAGAGATTTGAATTCAGACTCTAGACCTCTCTGTCAAAATACCCAACTCCTTCCTCTGAAACTATCCAGCATGACTGACATGGCTCTATCGAGGAAAAGTGTCAACCAGGTTTTGGTCGACTCCGTCGTTCCGAAGAGAACGACAAAAGCGATAGAAGGCACCACCACCAAGGAGAGGACCCTCTACGTCAAGCCTGCAGGGAAAATCATCCAATAATAGTGACTCGCCCCCCTACGTCTCACAGTGGGCCAATTTGTTTCTCAGAAGAAGATTCATACTCCGTACACTTCCCGCAAAATGACACCTTAATTGTAACATCACACATTGGATGCTGTAAATGGGGGAAGTAGCATCAACAGCATCTACGTCCACGCTCTCGATCGAATGGAGGATGCTCCCGAGCTGGCTCGAAAATTGATCATCCCCGAACCCAATCACTTCTTTACAAATTCGACAGGAACAAGGTATGTTCCCCTAGCATTGTTGAGTTCCATGTCTGAGCCGATCTATTCAATGTCGTGACAGAATTCTACATCTTAGACGTCCCATCCCCCTACAACACCATCCTCGAGAGGTTGTGGATCCACATGATGAGAGCGGTCTCGTCCATCCATCATCAGTTGTCGAAGTACCCCACATCATCCGGAATGGCCAATATAAGGGGTGACCAAGCGTTGGCCAGAACAGTTGTTGCAGCTACCCAAAAGAGATCAGGCTGGATGCAAAGAGCATCCTGAGCAGACCCCAATAAAGACTCTCCTTTAGATAAGAAATAGAAAGCGGTTGCTGATCAATAGCATTCAAAGTTCGGTAAAAGCCCAGACCCCGACTCACCCACCGAGTCAAGGAATCCTGACAGCAGGACCGAGGAAGAGTCAGAGTTGTTTGGGATAGATCCCCATCACCCCGAATGAACCCTCTGAATCTGCTCAAACCTGCACCCGCGGGAGAAGATACTGCTTAAACAATTCCTATGGAGAACACAAACGTATTCGCATGGTCTCCCACTGACATGCTAGGAATTAACCTTGAAGTTATCTGTCATAAGCTCTCCATACGAGCAGACGCTAAGCCGGTAAAGCAGAAGCCTATAAGAATGAACGAGGAATGGAGTCGTGCCATCAGCGACGAGATTAATCGGCTACTCAAGGCTAGTTTCATTCGAGAAACATTCTACCCTGACTGGCTCTCAAATCCCGTCCTCGTGAAAAAGAACAGGAAGTAGAGAGTCTGTGTTGACTTTACGAATCTCAACGAAGCCTGCCCAAAAGACAGTTATCCTCTCCCGAGGATCAATCAACTAGTAGAAGTTATGGCGGGACACGACCTATTTAGCTTCATCGACGCTTACTCCGGCTATAATCAGATCAGGATGAACCCACCAGACGAAGATAAGGCAGCCTTCATCATGGTTCGGAGAATTTACTGCTACAAGGTGATGCCCTTCGAACTCAAGAACGCAGGGCCACATTTCAGCAGATGATAAATAAAGTCTTCAAGGACCTTATCGGGAATACCATGGAGGTATATGTGGATGATATGCTTGTGAAAAGTGTATAGCGTACGGAGCACCTCCAAACATTTAGAAAAAACCTTCAATCTCCTCAGGCAATACGAGGTAAAGCTCAATCGTTAGAAGAGTACATTCAGAGTAGCCTCCGTGAAGTTCTTAGGTTACCTGATCACCCAACGGGGCATCGAGGCCGATCCCGACCAGATATTCGCAATCCTGAACATGAGGTCACCCACCGTTTAAAGAAGGTCCAGATGCTGAACGGGCATCTTGCAGCCCTCAATTGACTCATCAGCCGATCTACAGACAAGTGCAAGCCTTTCTTCTAAGCCTTGAGGAAAAGGGCAACGAAATGTGAAATGGCCTTCCAGGAGTTGAAGAGATACTTGGTTTCACCCCCTTGCTATCAAACCCGCCTCAGAAGAGACGTTGTATCTCTACTCGCTGTCTCAGAGCAGTAAGCGGAGCCTTGGTTCGAAAGGAAGAAGGCGGCCAGAAGCCAGTGTACTCCGTTAGTCACATCATGAACAGTCTTCAGAACAGATACCAAAGGCTGGAGAAGCTAGTGTTGACCCTCTTCATTATCTCGAGGAAGCTCAAGCACTACTTCCAAATCTTTCCGATCACAGTCCTCATCGAGCACTCCTTGAGGTTCATCGTGGAAAATCCGAAAGCGACGGGAAGGCAAAATGGGCCTTGGAGCTCATATTCTACAGGCTCAAATACGAGCCGAGGACAACGATCAAATGCCAGGTATTGGCCGACTTCATCGCCGACTTCACCCAATCACAGAGCATACCGATCAACTTGAAGGATGGGTCCTGAATGTTGATGGAGCCTCAAACAGTAAGGGGGTAGGAATCAAAATCGTTCTCGCCACCCCAGAGGGATTCCATCATTGAGTAGTCCTTCACCTAGGCTTCCCGCATCTAGTAACGATGCGGAATACAAAGCTATCTTAGCTGGGCACCGAGCGACTATTACCCTCGGAGTTACGGGGCTCAAAGTTCGTTGTGATTCCTCACTGGTAGTCAACTAAGTCAGCGACGAATACATCGCGAGAGATTCTCGGTTGGCGAACTACCTGCAACTCGTTCTTAAATTGAATTCCAAAATCTCCGGATGCAACTTCAAGTGGGTCCCAAGGTCTGCGAACAACCACACAGACTCAATCTCCAACTTGGAGGCAGCTATGGAGTTACAGTTCAGATGAAAAGTCTATGTCATGCACATCACTATTCCGAGCGTCCATCAACTGATGGAAGAAGTCCTACGCCTCGACACCTCACAGGGGTGGAGGAGTCCCATCATTTCATACATGAAGATGGGACACTTCCTGACGACAGATGAGAGGCAAGGAAACTCTAACACTTGATAACCTGGTACAAACTTCTCGAAGACAACTGTACAAGAAATCCCACTCCAGCCTCCATCCCGATCCATATCTGAGATGTCTCAGTCCGGAGGAGGCTTCGAAGGTAATGCAGGAAACCACGATGGAGACTGTGGTAACCACGGGGGAGGACGTTCCCTCACCTACAAGATCATCAACCAAGGGTACTAATAGCCTAAGATGTTCGACGACGCCAAGAATTATCTGAGAAAATACTCACAATGTTAGATGTTTGCTCTAGCATCAAATCGGCCGAGCTCTGAACTCCACACTTTGCGCAGCCCGTGGCCCTTTATGCAATGGGGACTGAAAGTAGTTGGACCTCTCTCACGAGCACAACCCCAACTGCATTTCCTACTGGTAGCCACCAACTACTTTACGAAGTGGATTGAGGCAATACCGCTCTCTGAGGTTAGCAGGAAGCAGATTGTCAAGTTTCTCTAACATAGTATGTCGCTTCGGGATTCCCCACACTATCATCTCTGACAACGGAATCAATTTTGTCAGCAAGAAAGTAGCCAGCTTCTGCGTCAAATATAACATTGCCCACCGATTCTCTTCATCTTACTACCCTCAAGGTAATGGCCAGGCTGAAATCAGCAACCGTACCATTCTCGACAACCTATGCAAAAGCTTGGACAAAGCTAAGGGCAAATGAGAGAAAAACGCCCTAAAGTACTATTGGCCTACAAGACTACTAAACGCGTTCCGATCGGAGAAACCTCATTCTCGTTGGCATACGGGACGGAGGCTATCATCCTGATCGACATCAGCATGCCAACATTCGGGGTAGAAGGAGTGGTCTCGGATCATAACGATACCCTACTCCGTCTGATGCTGGCTCACTTAGAGGAAAAAGCGTAAATAGGCTCAAATCCACATGGCGGCATATCAACAGCAAATCCGAGTTAACACCCCGGCCATTTAGGTCCAGCCTATGATGGGTTAACACCCCGATGACTGCCTGCCCACAGCTTATACAGGTCTTCTACACCTTGACGTCACCCCATAGGGAACCTCCTGAAAGATAGAGGCTCACCCACACCGGTTTGTTCAGGTCCAGCCTATGACGGGTTAACACTCTGATGACTGCCTAAGTAGGCCCACAGCCTATACGGGTCCTCTACATCCTGACGACACCCCTCGAGGAACCTCCTGAAAGATGGAGGCTCACCCACGTCGGCTATTCAGATCTAGCCTATGACAGGTTAACACCCCGGTGACTTCCTGAACAGGCATGCAACCTATACATGTCCTCTACACCCTGACGGCACCCCTCGGGGAACCTCCTGAAAGATGGAGGCTCACCCACGCCGACTGATCAGGTCCAGCTTATGATGGGTTAACACTCGATGACTGCCTGATCAGGCCCGCATCCTATACGGGTCCTCTACACCCTGACGGCACCCCTTAGAGAACCTCCTAAAAGATGGACGCTCGCCCACGCCGGCTGTTCAAGTCCAGCCTATGATGGGTGTTTGAAATGGGAAAGGTGTTGTATTATTGAGTATAAATGAGCACAAATATATGTATTCAATGGAAAGAGAGATAAGGTTTAGAAACAACCTCAAGTGCTTAGATCACTCCACAAATGTATGAAAGATGATTGATGTACCCTTTCCTATCTCCGTTATAGCGTAGGGCTATACCGAGTCGATTCTCAGGGAGAGCTTGCGATGGAAGCGTTACGGTTGGTAGTGAAGAAAAGAAAACGAAGATTCTTCTTTGCTTTAAAAGAATAAAGAATCAAATGAAAAAGAAATAAAAGCATGGGTGGAAATGTTCATGATGGAAAGTGTAAAGAAATCAAAATTAAGATTGGCTTTGGAATTACAACTAAAAGAAAGTAAAACTTTGAAAAGATTTAAGATTGAAGAAAACCATGACTAGCTAACCTTACTACCTTGCTAAAGACTTATAAACTCCGTGATAGTGAATGCGTGCCTCATGTTGATTCATCGGCATAGATTTGTCTTGCGTGTTGGTCTAATTACTTTCCCACTTAGATGATGGGGGATCATTCTTGGACTTGTCTTGTAGCCTCATATATGTCATTGGCCTACAAGATAGACTTTCAATAATGGAATCAAAAGAGCTACACTCAAGGGATGCTAAGGAAGAAGATACAACATTCATTAAATGAAGTAAAGAAGTTGTACAACAAATAGCATATTGGTGATCCATCTCCATGTTCCATCAAGGCACTTGTTCTAGACAAGGCTTTAAATGAGGCACACATGAATCATATGGAGAATTACAACAAGATACTTGCCAAGCATGAAAGTAACCCTTCGGAGAAGAGAAGATCATACACTTTGCAAGATGAAATATAGCAATCACCCATGAGTTAGTAGTTAGCAAGGTTAGTGGTTAGCTAGTACATGTAGAAAAGTTAGCTACAAGCCATTACAAAAGAAAAGCAAAGCATGAATAAAATTGCAAGAAAATAAAGAAAGCAAGTAAAGAAAACAAGTACACTAGAAAATGCAAGAGTAGAGAGAAGAGAATGGATCAATCCTTGCTTCACAAGTTGTCACTCCTTGATGTACACAAGCTTTCTCTCTCTACAAACTCTCTCTTACAGAATTTCTAGGGAGGAAGAAGATCTAGAGAGCTACAAAAATCCTAGAGAAAAACAAAAATACAAAGCTTAATCCCTAATCTCTCTCTCTTCTCTGCTCAGTCTTTGCTCGCAGGTCCAGGTGTAGTATTTATAGGGCTCAGAGAGAAGCTTCGAGATCCAGGTTGTTGGCGCAAAATTCGGGATCCAACAACCTTCCAACTGCCGCAATATGGCGGGAAAATCCCGGATTTTGCGGCAATTTGGAGGTTGTTGGGTAACAGCTTCTTGTTATGATTCTGTTACGAAGTTGTTATCCACGTGGCTTTCTAGAATCTTGAGTTGTTACGTAGATTTCTCTGGATCCTGGATTCAAATTTGGGCTTTATCTTGGGCTTGGAATTAATCTCTTTAATTATTGCTAATTAAAGTGATTATTGGGCTTTCTCTCATTTCAGTTGTGGACCTGTAAAAATATAGAGAAGATGAGTAAAAATCATATATTTATTTGCAATATGCATGGGGATTATGTGGTAAAATATGCAATATTGTGTATCAATCACACCCCCACACTTATTCTTTTGCTCGTCCCGAGCAAAACAAAAAAGAGAAAAGAAAAACTATACTACAAATTTATTACACCACTTCGCAGGTGACGCGATTGCACTGAGCACGTGCAACAAGCCGTTAAACCTCTAGGTTACCCTAGAGGAGGAGTGTTGTCTCCTGAGGGTTTTCAGCGGATTACACCCACAAAATCCATAAAGAAAGAAGACAAAATGTTAGTATTTTGAAAATGCATTTTGAAAGAGAGACATGTTTTTGAACTATTTTTGCAAAAATATAAGTGATCTTAGGTCATAAGTCCACTTATAATCATTCTTTCTTAAACTTAGTCTCTATGCAAGATCTTGTCTTCAATTAAGGTAAGAATTCAAAATTGGATTGAATATTTTATCTTTCATAAAACCTAGATAGTATGCACACCGTGACAGTGAAGATTCTGGGATTTCAACTCCAACCATCAAGCCATTTATTTATATATATATATATATATATATATATATATATATATATATATATTTCTGCTTTTTTCTTCCCTTAGTTTAGGCTTTCTAGTTTACCCTTGTAGTGAGCCTATAACCGATGACTCCCAAACCAGACGGTCTTAGGGCACCAGATGAGAAAACATCCCTCGGGTTTAAGGTCTCGAGTAAAAAGGCCACAAAACTAAAGGGGATTATTTATTTCCTTTACCACCGTTAGGCGTGAATAATCATGCTTCTTGAGGCACATTTATCCAGCTTAATAGGTGATGTTTTATTTATGTATATACATTTTTTTTCTTTTTTTTTATATATGGTATTTTAGGTCTTTGTTTCCATCCCAAGAAATGTGTAAGTGTAAAGTGCATACTATCTAAGGCAAAAAATTCAAGATAAAAATATCTCACTAATTTTACTTACTTAGCCTATAATTTCAAACAAGATCTATTATTTCAACTAGGTTTAAGATGTCATAATTAAGGCTTTCTTAATTTCTAAGATACATCTTAATTTTCTTAAAAATAGATCAAAACTTTGTCTCTTAGCATTCTCGGTCAGTTGGGAAATTCTCATCATTTGGCATACCTCTTCAAACTCACGAATAAAGAGGTACGCGTCCTCAGACTCAAGACCATGGAATCGGGGAAGTGTATTAATGAATTGCGGTTTCAGCTCAAAGTGGTTTCCATTAGGCTCGGGGAGAAGAATGCAAGATGGAAGGGAAGTGCGAATCGGATAAAATCGATCTTGAAGTGAGACGTTGTTTTCCATAATGTCAAGTGGTTGTGTAAGTGCAAGTGTAGAAAGTCTATCAAGTCTTGCAGATTTTGGATCACGAAACCACTCTCGCAAATACAATCACAAACAACGTGCACCGATCACACCAGTGAAAAAGAGAAAATAACAAACAATTAAAAAGAAAAATCAATCCAAGCTTCTAGGATTCCTGGACCTAGACGACTCCTAACTGATTAGATCGTCCACAGGAGGTTTAGTGTAGACTTTGACTATAAGCTAATCAGCCAGGAAAGGGCAAGGTTGGTGGGAGGTTTTCCGTCAGAGACGTTCCTTAATTAAGTAACCAGCAACCTTCGGGATTTCGGCCCTCAATCCCTTTCCTAGACACTGATTTTACAAAAGTCAATTTCCAACACTTTTTCCCCTTAGGATAATCTCCTAAATGAGTCCGAATGTCCCTAGGGCCAATGTCTATCAGTTTTTATTTACAAGCTTGGGATTGTGAGTGCGTGGGAAAATGATTTTCGGACTAAGGAAGAGGTGATAAAATCCCCACCTTATCTTTTTTATGGGTTATGCCCTTAGAATTGATTTGTGCAAGTGTACGATATCAACAAACAAGGTTCACTCAAAGCGTAATTAAATCAATAAAGAGTGAGTCCTAGTCTAGATGCAATGCGCACGTACCTTGTCTCCAGCACTCTTCAACAGTAAAAGTAAAGGAATTGAAAGACACGTGCCTAGTATGCAAATGTCTAAACAATTTTTTAACTTTGCAACAAATTTTTTTACTGTTGATTATTAAGCAGGAGTATGGTGAAGAATACAGGAAAAAATTATTGCAGCAGATGTATTTTGCAGAGAAGCAAGCCCTGCAGAAATTAGGTCAGTAGTGATCTCCTCTTTGCCGCAATTCTGCGGCAAAAAACCCAGAATTTGCGGCAATTTGGAGGGATCCTGGTCTCTGCTTTCGAGAGCAGAGGCCCAGGTCCACTTATATGTTACTGTAATGCAAAGGTTCCTATTTCGTCAACCTATAACCTGCAACAGAGAAGAAGATTCGTTTAGTTCTTCACTTTAAGAAAATCCGTTGCTCTCCCCGGCAACGGCGCCAAAAATTTGTTTAGACGGGAAAGGTGTTGTATTATGGAGTATAAATGAGCACAAATATATGTATTCAATGGAAAGAGAGATAAGTTTAGAAACAACCTCAAGTGCTTAGATCACTCCACAAATGTATGAAAGATGATTGATGTACCCTTTCCTATCTCCGTTATAGCATAGGGCTATACCGAGTCGATTCTCAGGGAGAGCTTGCGATGGAAGCGTTACGGTTGGTAGTGAAGAAAAGAAAACGAAGATTCTTCTTTGCTTTAAAAGAATAAAGAATCAAATGAAAAAGAAATAAAAGCATGGGTGGAAATGTTCATGATGGAAAGTGTAAAGAAATCAAAATTAAGATTGGCTTTGGAATTACAACTAAAAGAAAGTAAAACTTTGAAAAGATTTAAGATTGAAGAAAACCATGACTAGCTAACCTTACTACCTTGCTAAAGACTTACTAAACTCCGTGATAGTGAATGCGTGCCTCATGTTGATTCATCGGCATAGATTTGTCTTGCGTGTTGGTCTAATTACTTTCCCACTTGGATGATGGGGGATCATTCTTGGACTTGTCTTGTAGCCTCATAGATGTCATTGGCCTACAAGATAGACTTTCAATAATGGAATCAAAAGAGCTACACTCAAGGGATGCTAAGGAAGAAGATACAACATTCATTAAATGAAGTAAAGAAGTTGTACAACAAATAGCATATTGGTGATCCATCTCCATGTTCCATCAAGGCACTTGTTCTAGACAAGGCTCTAAATGAGGCACTCATGAATCATATGGAGAATTACAACAAGAACTAGCCAAGCAATGAAAGTAACCCATCGGAGAAGAGAAGACCATACAACTTGCAAGATGAAATATAGCAATCACCCATGAGTTAGTAGTTAGCAAGGTTAGTGGTTAGCTAGTACATGTAGAAAAGTTAGCTACAAGCCATTACAAAAGAAAAGCAAAGCATGAATAAAATTGCAAGAAAGTAAAGAAAGCAAGTAAACTAGAAAATGCAAGAGTAGAGAGAAGAAAATGGATGAATCCTTACTTCACAAGTTGTCACTCCTTGATGTACACAAGCTTTCTCTCTCTTACAAACTCTCTTACAGAATTTCTAGGGAGGAAGAAGATCTAGAGAGCTACAAAAATCTTAGAGAAAAACTAACAAAAATACAAAGCTTAATCCCTAATCTCTCTCTCTTCTCTGCTCAGTCTTTGCTCGCAGGTCCAGGTGCAGTATTTATAGGGCTCAGAGAGAAGCTTCGAGATCCAGGTTGTTGGCGCAAAATCTGGGATCCAACAACCTTCCAACTGCCGCAATATGGCGGGAAAATCCCGGATTTTGCGGCAATTTGGAGGTTGTTGGGTAACAGCTTCTTGTTATGATTCTGTTACGAAGTTGTTATCCACGTGGCCTTCTAGAATCTTGAGTTGTTACGTAGATTTCTCTGGATCCTGGATTCAAATTTGGGCTTTATCTTGGGCTTGGAATTAATCTCTTTAATTATTGCTAATTAAAGTGATTATTGGGCTTTCTCTCATTTCAGTTGTGGACCTGTAAAAATATAGAGAAGATGAGTAAAAATCATATATTTATTTGCAATATGCATGGGGATTATGTGGTAAAATATGCAATATTGTGTATCAATCAATGGGCTAACACCTTGATGATAACCTGAGTAGGCCTGCAGCCTATACGGGTCCTCTATACCCTGATGGCACTCCTCGAGGAACCTTCTGAAAGTTGGAGGCTCACCCACGCTGGCTGCTCAGGACCAGCCTATGACTGGTTAACACCCTGATGACTACTTGAGCAGGCCCGCAGTCTATACGTTCCGTCTACACCCTGATGGCACCCCTCGGGGAACCTCTTGAAAAATGAAGGCTCGCCCATGCCGGCTGTTTGGTCCAGCCTATGACAGGTTAACAGACCGATGACTGCCTGAGCAGACTCGCAGCATATACGAGTCCTCTACTGTAATGGTCCAAGATTCTAGTTATAGGATTAGGTTAACAATTTCCATTTAAAATAAAATTTTTCTAAAAATTTGGCAGCACCTCCCCTAAAAACATGGATCTGCCATGATACAATTACAACAATTTCGGCTCACAATAGCCTAATTACATATAACATCACATCTCGGCTCACACGGCCTACTTATCGACATGAAAGGAAATCATCATCATATAATTTCACATCCACCAATATTGTTCCATTTTGATCCACGACATCCTTCTCAACAATGCACAACATCAACCATGGCAAAGTATAAAGCACAACATCAACCATGGAAAGGTATAGTTCCCTTTATCATCACTACTGAGAGTACTGATTGAGATTTTCCTGCACATAAGAATATAGTATTTCAGATTTAAGAAAAGGATGTGCAAGGTGCTCAATTCTACCGCTATAGCAAGTGGCTATGCAGGTCGTGATCCACAGGGAGGGACTAGCGATAGAAGCTTGTTTAGTAAGTTCTCTTTTATTGCTACAATTAATTTAAAGTCAAGTCAGAAAGAAAGTGGTAGATTAAGAAGATGGAGAAATAGAAGTGATATTTACAATGAAATTGAAGAAGTGTGAAAAAGATTGGGAATTGGTGATTTACACTAAAATTAAAAGAAACAAAACTAAAAACTAAAAACTTACTTACCTCTTTGGCGTCTGCTTACCTTGGAACCGTGTCAATGATGTACCTTTCTTTGAAGGCGAACGAAGCATGGAATATGAAATCTTCCCTATTCCCGATCAATACTACAAATAAAAGGCGAGCTATACTACCATGGAAATAGATATTCATCACAATAAACCATCAACGGCTCTTGCAAGGAGAAGGCAACTTCGAAGCTCTTGGTTTCATATGGATCCACAAACACAAAAGAGGGAAACAAAAACAAAACAAGAATAGAAAAACAAAAGTGAACTTTGAGTTGATTCAATTAACAATGGAAGAAAAGTTTTACTTACACCGATGTCACCTCAGTACAAGCTTGATCTCCTTCCTGCATGAAAGTATCCTCTCCTCTCAGTTACATAAAGAAAATTAAAAATTACAAAAAAGAAAATAAAACCTAAATTACAATCTACAAGTTAGCCTAAGAAAAACCCTAAATTTGTCTCTGTACTCGACTGTTCCTTCTCTGTTGCTCTGCAGGGGTATTTATAGGAGACGGAAGAAGTAGAGTCCCAGTACGACTCTCCCAAAAAAACTGAACGTCACCCTTATCTAGATTGCCGCGAAAAACGCAGCTTTGGCCGCGTTTCCGCGGCCTTAGCTTTGTCCCTGGCCACGCGTTTTGCGCGTGGCCTCCTCTGGTCCGTCCATCTGGGTATCTCCTTTTGGATTTTGCATACCGACTCTTTATTTTAAAAATTCGGGATAACTTGGGAAGCAAGTTACCCTAAATTCAAATCTTTTTGAAACGAATTTCTATCTTTGCACTCTTCTCCTTTATCTTTAGCCTTGTCCTACAAGTAATTAGGGTTGAGTAGAAGTCCATCCCTTTCCTCTTCTTTTAGCAATTAGGAGTTCTTTTTATCCTTCCTTTTCCTCCCTTAGATTTTAAATAAAGAATTTAAAAATCTAAGTTTAGATTAGGTTAGATAATAAAAAACTTCTAAATTACTACAAGTTTTGCACATGGGCTTGCACATGGCTTTTTGGGGCTTCTGGACTTCATTTAGGCTTTATTCTTTATTTAATTAATACTCAAGGCCTGCACACATTAAATAATAAAACATTAGTAATAGTGCATAATTATAGGAATAAATATGAAATATGATAGTAAATGTAGTGATAAATATGCACTTTTTACTACCTATCAAGTACATTGCAAGTTCTTATCCAAAATATTATACATCTAATATTTACACAAAAGACTTAGATTTTTCAGCGGTAACACCCAAGAACCAACTTACATATACCAAGTTTACCCATAAGCATACAATAAGTACAACCACAAAAGTAACAAAATACAAGAAGAAATGATTAACCACAAGTAAGGTACGGGGGAGTCGATCATTCCTTCTCTTAAGATCCGGAGTCTAAGTTGGCCTCTTACCTCTATCCAAAGCTGAAATATATAAAAAAAATAAACGGAGTGAGCTTGACAGCTCAGTGAGTAAACTAATCTAAATTTTTAATCCAATTTCTTAATTTAATAGATTTTAAGTTAACATATGTAGTTATTAGAGGAGTACTTGTTATTGTATTCCTTTTTGTTTGCGCTAACCCCGCCCGTCTTTCTCTCATATACTTCTAAGATTAAGATAGATGTCTCAAGTACCATGAATTCTACTTAGGTCAAATGTAAAAAAATTTTTAGATTTTTATACATCCATGTAGTATGTCTTACTTCTGCATAGGCCCTATTATATCTGTGAGTATAATTCACTAGTTATGATGTTCTGTACTCAAAAAAGTCTCTACATCATCACAACCACATTTGGCACAATTTAGAAAGCAGAAGGAAGTTAGACCATCTTCCCTCTCCTACCGGCTCCCGCCTGGCCCCTTCCTCCATGTAATATATAAACATATACATATGTAGTGTAATTGTCACTGTCTTCCCCCTCCTACGGCTCCCGCCTGGCCCCTTCCTCCATTGTAATATGTAAACATATACGTATATAGGGTAATTGTCACCGTCTTCCCCCTCCTACCGGCTCCCGCTCAGCCCCTTCCTCCGTTATAATGTTTAAACATATACATATATAGGGTAATTGTCACCGTCTTTCCCCTCCTACCGGCTCCCACTTGGCCCCTTCCTCCGTTATAATGTATAAACATATATAGGGTAATTGTCACCGTTTTCTCCCTCCTACCGGCTCCCGCTCGGCCCCTTCATCCGTTATAATGTATAAACATATACGTATATATCATACATAAATAACATGCACAAACACAATCGATTTTCATATTATAAGTAAATATACAATGATATTATTTATGTATACAACGCACTTTATCATTACTATGTCCGAATTAGATCTCTACTTGATGTTAGGCAATCACTCCAATCCAAAATCAAATATTTTCCATACGTGGCATTCGTATCCACATCTTATTTATTTAACTAAGGGAGGTTAGAATAAAATTTTGCATGTATGTTACATACCAAAGAATTTGCTTATATCATATGTTATTGGTAATTGGACAATTCCTTACACACCGGTCCTAATCATATAGCCAAGAAGCATCACTAATTTGATTATTCAAGCATTCTAGTATAGGATTTCGGTCATCTTAATTTTTGTGCCATAGGAGTAACGCTCAATTTCTAAAACGATGTACCCTAATTTCGAAGTAAATACTTGCTTATATTTTCTTGTCAATTCCTATTTTACAAATAAAATCACAACACTATATTTTGATCAATTGATGTTCTAGTTTACTCGCCCGAAATGCAAGTCTTTGCCGTTGAACTCGCTAGATCACGATCCCCAGGAGTTCCTAATACATAGTTAAATTCTGATTTTAGTATAATTGTCGCATTCATACCATATTATAGAATTAATTTGAATTTTCAATTACCTTAATTTCTGCTAATTTCGAAAGTGTTCTTTGTCCAATCTATGCTCACGTACGGCCTCCCCTTGTGACCGCTATCTCGATCAGATCACCCCCTCCCCCCAGCGCGTTGCCCTGGCAAGCGCGCGCCGGCGCTGGCAGCCTAGCCGCCGTCCCCTCCTCTCCTGTTGCACCGACAGGCTGCCCCCCCTCCTCTTGCCGTCCCTTCCTCCTTCGGTTGCTGCCCTTGCTGGGGAAAGAAGAAGAGAGGGAAGAGTTAGAGAGGGAGAGAGGAGAAAAAGAGGAAGAGGAGATTTAGAAATGGGGTGCTGCTGATTTGTTGAAGGGAAGAAAGGGAACTCAAGCCTGAGGAGATGAAGGAATAGTTGGGTTCTATTTCCCAGAGAAGTCAAAGGCATTTCCTTTAAAAATTTCTCACCCATATGCCACATCACAGGATCTCTCTTCCAAACACCTCCCCTTTCATCTACGTTAACACGCACTTCCCAACTCTCTCCCGTTCCCTTCCAGCACATCATATGGTTACATGACTGAGGCAAAACTGCACAAAAATACAAAATTTTAGATCTTATAATAAAAATGTGCAAGTGCTCAATTCTTCCGCTATAGCAAGTGGCTATGCGGGTCGTGATCCACAAGGAGGGTTTGCGATGGAAGCTTTACGGTTCTTTATTGAAATCGTTAAGAAGAAAAGCGATAGTTCTCTCTGTTTTTTAAGAAGTGAAAATGAAAAAAAGAATTATGTTAAAATTAGAGAGAAAAGAGAGATGAAAAAGGTGGAAAAATCAGAAAATAATGAAGCGAATATGTACAAATGAAGTGGAGGAAAAGAGTTGGAAGAGGTGGTGATATAATTTACAGAAATGAAAGAAAGGAAAGAAGATGAAGAAATACTTACCTAGGTTGAGTGATGACCTACCTAGAAACCGTTGCATGTTCTACCTTTGTTTCGGAGGCGTTCAACGCATAGATCATAAGCTCGAGCTCAGTCCCCGTGCACATTATATCGTCAAGCCTAGTAAGAACGAAGTGATGCGGATCTTGGAGGAGGAGAACGTCTTCATGAACTATCGCTGGCTCTCGCGTAGCTTAGTTATACTTGCTTTGGAATTCACTTGTAAACTCAACAACAACAACCAGGTAAAGTAGAAGAGGAAGACGAAATAAAGAAAATACGAACATAAAAAGAACTTTTACCTTTATTAATTGCAGAGACAATGGAAGAAAGGAGGAGGGTACATCGTCGGTGTCACTCTCAACATCAGCCTCTCTCTCTTACTTACATGAATCTTCTTCTACCCTAGGTTACATACAAATTACATAAAAAGAAAAAAAACCTAAACTATAAAGAATGAAAACTAGGCTAAATCCTAATCTGCCTTGATTCAGGGAGGATTCTTCTCAACCTTCCTTATATATCAAGATTTTGCCCACAGGGAGGATTCTTCTCAACCTTCCTTATATGCCAAGATTTTGACCTGATTTCTTCATCTTGATTCAGGGAGGATTCTTCTAAACCTTCCTTATATGCCAAGATTTTGCCCTGATTTCTTCATTTCAAATTATTCTGAATTAATCAGAATTTGGTGGGCTTTTGGGCTTGTTTCTCTTCATCTCCTTAAGGAATGGGCCTGCAAATAAATTAAACATTTAATTAGGACAAAGCAGATTTTATTCTATAATAAGTATGGAAATATGATAATAAATGTGCAACATTAGTGACCAATCACACCCTATACCTATCTTTTGCTCGTCCTCGAGCAAAACAACTAAACTATACTAAGGATATTAGACCACTTTCGCAGGTCACGCGATTGCACTGAGCAGTGCAACAAGCCGTTAAACCTCTAGGTTTCCCCTAGAGGACGAGTTTTGTCTCGTGAGGGTTTTCAGTAGATTACACCCACAAAATCTATAAAGAAAAAGAAACAAAGAGTTAGTATTTTTGAAAAGCATTTTGAAAGGGAAAAATATTTGAAATATAATTGTAAGATCTAAGCAATCTATAAGTTATAGGAAAACTGAATTTTTCATTCCTAAACTTAGTCTCTATTCAAAAATTTGTTATCAATTAAAGTAAGGAGTCAAGTTGTACTTCTCATCTAGTCTATTACTTTACCCTAAGTCATATGCACTTGTGACTGTGAAAATTTTGACTAAGGGTTCATTAACTCTAACTCTTATGCCTTATTTATATATATAAATTTTTTGGGTGGTATTATTTCTTAGTTTAGGCTTTCTAATCTGCCCATGTAACGAGCCTTTAATCGATGACTCCCAAACCAGACGGCCTTAGGGCACCGGTGAGAAGACACCCCTCGGACTTAAGGACTCAAGCAAACAAGGCCACAAAATTAAGGATTTTATTATATGACCTCTTTTAGGCGTGAACACTTATGCTTTATTAGGCACAAATACCCAGCTTAATCAGAGGATTTTTATATATTTTTCTTTTCAAACTTATCTAATCATCTTTCGCATAAATACTAAGGCTTTCTTAGGCCAAAGCACCTAGCTAATCAATAATTAGATTTGTTTATCTTTTTTTTTTATAAGGCATAAGAATCTTTGTTTTTGAACCCTAAGTGTGTAAGTGTATGAAGGGTGCATATTTCATCAAGGTAAAGATCAAGACTAAATTACTTTGACAAATTTTCTTCCTAACCCTAAAAATCAAACAAATAATCTTATTTTGACCAAGTATAAGAAATCCTAATTTAGATTTTCCTATTCCTTAAAATTAACTTAATTTCTTACAAAAAATATGTCAACATATTGTTTCTATTTTCAAAAAGTTTTTAAAAGTAAAGAAAATGTTAATTATTTTTATTTTTTATTTTTAAACAAAAAGAAAGTTATGTTAGACCCTCCCCCACACCTATCTCATGCATTGTCCTCAATGTATGAATTAATGCATAGATGCATGAAAAAGAAGAAAGGGAAGGAAAGGTTACCTTAAGGTGGTGGTTCCGGTGGTGGTCTGATTGGTCCACGAAACGCGGCCCAATCAACTTTTCTTGGGTCTCGGAGGAACCCACCAGAAATATCTTTAATATAACCCATTAAAAAGATAAATCCATGAAGGATCTTTATTAAATATTTAACCCCATCTAATTTTCATATTCCATAACTAATTTCGGAGTCAAATTTGTCAACCACCTCGTCCCAGAATGGAGTATGAAATAATAGAACAGTTGACTTGGACTCAGGAAGGACAGGAACTAATACCGACTCAGGAAGGTGACTTAAGTCAAGTAAAGGTTCAGGAGTCGAAATAGGTTCAGAAATTGGGTCCAAGTCAAGAAGTTGAAACTCCAGTCCACATGTATTTTCCAACAATGGAATGTGACCTAATATGGGTGATTCTAGTTCAGGATGAGAGGTGATGGAATCAAAACCGACTCTAGAATATTATTCAAGTTTGGTAATAGAACAGGAGTCAATATTGATTCAGAAAGTTGAACTGGATCACAAATTTGAGAATCTAGGTGACATATCTCATTGAGTTCAATATCATAAAAATGAGAACTTGCCAATTTGTCAATAGGATCTTCAAAAGTGTATAATTGGTCAAGTTCAATATGATCTCAAAGATGGGTGATTCAATTTCATTATGAATTGGTACAGGATCCAATGTTGACTCCGGAAAAATATCGAAATCAGGTGAAGATACCGGAGTCATAATCGAATCGGGAAGTAAAATCGAATCACTAAGTTGGGGTTCAGGATCATATTCATTTTCAAGTTCTATTTCAGGAAAAGGATAACTTGCTAAACTGTCAATATCTTTTCAAAATTTGGAGTTTGAGCAAGTTCAAATGGTTGTTCTGAAATGGAATCTTGATTTTCAAAACTACATGATTCTTCGGCTCTAGCAGAATAGTTAGTGACATCAGGACGGTGGGAACGTAGAGATTCGACCATCATATCTATGTCATGGTTACGAGTGTTTTGAGCCTGAGTCATGGCTTCAAGCATCTTTTCATAGTTGATAGGTTCATTATTTGATGAAAAGATGAAGAATTGTCTTGGAAGTGGTAGTGAAATTGTGAGTCCATCAGATTTTGGGATTTATGTTTGGACTCACGCATACTCATTTCCATAATTGATGGTTTCCTATTTTGGACGGGTGGAACTGAGTATGAATCTTGAACATAATATGGACTGGGTGAAGAAGGAGGACAATTTGGTTGAAAATCTGACTCGGGTAAGTGAATCCCCACTGACTCTGTGAAGAGTTGAAATCGTTATGGAAATTATAGTCATACGATGGGGGGTATGGGTCATATTGATTCGGATAAGACCAATCCGGCACACTAGGTTGGTCAAAGTTGTGATATGCCGGGTTGATAATATCCGAAAAAGAATTCGATGTGTAATATGGATCATTATTAAAGTTGAAAAAATTATTATTATAGTCCATATCACACAATAGAATACAAACAAAGAAAAATAAACAAACAAAAAAGAAAAAAAATTCTAGCCTAAGTTAGGGTAGACTTAGGACCTAGACGACTCCTAACTGGTTAGACTGTCCACGGGAGGTCTAATGTAGACTTTAACCACAAGCTAATCAGCCAGGTCAGGGCAAGGTTGGTGGGAGGTTTTCCGTCAAAGACGTTCCTTAATTAAATAACCACCAACCTTCGGGCTTTCGGCCCTCAATCCCTTTCCTAGACACTGATTTTGCAGGAGTAAGATTCCAACATTTTTTCCCCTTAGGATAATCTCCTAATTGAGTCCGAGATGTCCCTAGGGCAACGTCTACTCAATTTAGTTAGGATTGGGTTGGTGAGTGCTTGGAATCTGATTTTTGGGCTAAGGAAGGGTGATTAAATCCCTACCTTATCTTGTTATGGGTTAGTGCCCTTAAGATAAATTTGTGCAAGTGTACAAGATATGTAAATACGATTCACTCAAAGCGATGAAAATCAACCAAGAGATGATTCCTATTCTACATGCAATGCAGACGTACCTTGCTCCAGCACTCTTCAACAGTAAATATAAATGAATTGAAAAGACACGTGCCTAAAATGCAAACGTCTAATCAATTTTAACTTTGCAACAAATGTTTTACTGTTGATTATTAGAAGGTTTTTGTGATGGCATATAAGAAATTAATATTGCAGCAAACTAGAATTTGCAAAGCAAGCAGCCCTGCAAAACCTGTTAGTAGTCAACTCGTCCTTGCCGCGGATTCGCAGCTTTTGCTGTGGGAACGCGGCAATTCAGAGGGCAATGGGTCTCTGCTTTCTAGAGCAGAGGCCCAATACCACTTGTTTGTCATTGCAATATTAATTTCCTGCTTAGATTGCCCTGTAACCTGCAACAGAGAAGAAAATTCGTTTAGTTCTAAAAAATTTTCAAAAAAATTCAGATTTCAATAAAAACATGTTACCCTCCCCGGCAATGGCGCCAAAATTTGATTGAGGCAAAACTGCACAAAAATACAAAATTTAGATCTTATAATAAAAATGTGCAAGTGCTCAATTCTTCCGCTATAGCAAGTGGCTATGCGGGTCGTGATCCACAAGGAGGGTTTACGATGGAAGCTTTACGGTTCTTTATTGAAATCGTTAAGAAGAAAAGCGAGAGTCTTCTTATTTTTAAGAAGTGAAAATGAAAAAAAGAATATGTTAAATTAGAGAGAAAATGAGAGATGAAGAAGGTGGAAAAATCAGAAAATAATGAAGCGAATATGTACAAATGAAGTGGAGGAAAAAGAGTTGGAAGAGGTGGTGATATAATTTACACAAATGAAAGAAAGGAAAGAAGATGAAGAAATACTTACCTAGGTTGAGTGATGACCTACCTGGAAACCGTTGCATGTTCTACCTTTGTTTCGGAGGCGTTTAACGCATAGATCATAAGCTCGAGCTCAGTCCCCGTGCACATTATATCGTCAAGCCTAGCAAGAACGAAGTGATGCGGATCTTGGAGGAGGAGAACGTCTTCATGAACTATCGCTGGCTCTCACGTAGCTTAGTTATACTTGCTTTGGAATTCACTTGTAAACTCAACAACAACAACCAGGTAAAGTAGAAGAGGAAGACGAAACAAAAGAAAATACGAACATAAAAAGAACTTTTACCTTATTAATTGCAGAGACAATGGAAGAAAGGAGGAGGGTACATCGTCGGTGTCACTCTCAACATCAGCCTCTCTCTCACTTACATGAATCTTCTTCTACCCTAGGTTACATACAAATTACATAAAAGAAAGAAAAACCTAAACTACAAAGAATGAAAACTAGGCTAAATCCTAATCTGCCTTGATTCAGGGAGGATTCTTCTCAACCTTCCTTATATACCAAGATTTTGCCCACAGGGAGGATTCTTCTCACCTTCCTTATATGCCAAGATTTTGACCTGATTTCTTCATCTTGATTCAGGGAGGATTCTTCTAAACCTTCCTTATATGCCAAGATTTTTCCCTGATTTCTTCATTTCAAATTTATTCTGAATTAATCAGAATTTGGTGGGCTTTGGGCTTGTTTCTCTTCATCTCCTTAAGGAATGGGCCTGCAAATAAATTAACATTTAATTAGGACAAAACAGATTTTATTCTATAATAAGTATGGAAATATGATAATAAATGTGCAACATTAGTGACCAATCATTACATTTATAATTTTTTTTTTTTATTGTGTAGCTGCATTGAATATAAGTATGGGTGGGGTTTTGAGCAATAAGTATGGGAACCATACAAGGACCCTATTTTATTAATAGTACCTATACCTTTGTCTCATCCCCTATGTACAAATATATATATATATATATATATATATATATATATTATATATATATATATATTATATATAATATATATATATATATATATATATATATATATATATATATAGACTAATATATACACACACACACATACTATGTTTCCCACTGTATTTCTCCAATTTGAAATTCTAAGTCATATCATCCTAATTATACAAAATATTTTAATTTAGGTGTAAATCTGGATTAATTAGAAATGGTTGTTACAATTCTACCCCCTCAAAGTTTCGTCCCCGAAACTAACGTACCTTGAAACAGTAGCGGGTGAGACTTTCGCATTTCTTCTTCCGGTTCCCAGTTGGTTTCTTCAATCTTCTGACTTCTCCATAATACCTTTATCAAGGGAATCATTTTATTCCTCAATTGTTTCTCCTTACGGTCAATAATTTGCACTGGCTTCACCGTGTAAGATAGATCTTCTTGGATTTGTAGTGGCGAGTATTTAAGGACATAACTGGGATCCAATATGTATTTTCTCAACTGTGATATATGGAACACATTATGTACTTTCTCCATTTCTGGTGGTAAGGCTAACCGATAGGCTAAAGGTCCAATTGTTTCCAATATCTCAAAAGGTCCAACATACCGAGGCTTAACTTGTCCTTCTGCCAATGCGAATTACACCTTCGTTGGGGATACCTTCAATAAAACTTTATCCCCTTCAGCAAACTCCAGGGGTCTCCGGCGCTGGTCTGCATATGCTTTTTATCTGCTTTGGGCTTCCTTCATTCTCTTCTTTATTATCTGAATTTTCTCTGTAGTCTCTTGAACCATATCTGGCCTAATAACCTTCGATCTCCATCTCTTCCCAGCAAATTAGGGATCTACACCTCCTCCCATAT